>CAUYQV010157012.1:0-10875 GCA_963574575.1 Galagoides demidoff | reverse complement strand
GTGTTGTTGTGGGACTGTGGGATTCTCCCCTTCCAGTTGTCACCTGTGCGTGGGGGGGCGGTGCAGAGGGGTGTCTTAGTTGCTTATATATCTCCACAGCTGAGATTTCAGCCCAAAGCCACTGATTCACTTGGATGGACAGAGACTAGCTGAATACTAGACAGTCCCATCTAGCCCCACTACACCAAGCAGGTCCCCAGAGTTTCAGGCTATAGCCCTGAATGGGACCTTTGTAAATCTCTAAGGGAAAAGTCACAATCACCAGTCTGAGTTCTTTGGTAAAGGGCTGGTTAATTACAACTCCAGGAGCCCTCAATTCAGTTTCACCTTGACGGCTTCCCTAGCCAAATGTTGAAAAATAATCATGAGGTGGAATAAGCAGAAAAACTCCAGCAACATGAATAATCAGAGTAGATAAACTCTCCCCAGGAATGACAAAGGAGACACAATAGAAGATCTCATTCATAAACAAATGGCTGAGATGTCAGAAGTCAAATTCGGAATTTGGATTGCAAATAAGAGTAACAGAATGGAGGTAAGGATGGAAGTAGATATTTAAGGAGCAATTCAAAAGTTGTTTCAAGAATTTAATGAATTCAAAGACAAAATCCCGAAAGATTTTGACACATTGAGGCAAGAACTTGCAGCCCTCAAAGATCTGAGAAATACAGTAGAGTCCCTCAGTAACAGAATGGAGCAGGCAGAAGAAAGGATCTCTCATGGAAGACAAAGCTTTTGAATGCTCCCAAATGCTCAAAGAGGAAGAGAAGTGGACAGCAAAAATAGATCATTCTCTGAGAGAATTGTGGTACCACTCCAAAAGAGCAAACATTTACCTCATTGGAATCCCTGAAGGAAAAGAGGATGTTCTAAAATGCACAGATACTCCAGTCCAAGAGATAATTGAGGAGAACTCCTCAAGCATGGCAAGAGATACTGAAATTCAGATAGCAGACAGTTTCAGAACCCCAGTATGACTCAACCCAAATAGAACATCTTCTTGACATATTGTGATTAACTTTGCAAAAGTTAATATGAAGGAAAAAATCATGTAAGCAGCCAGACATAAGAAAACCATAACCTACAAGGGAAAGAATGTTAGAATGTCTGTAGATCTCTCTGCGGAAACTTTGAAACTTTTTTTTTCTTTGCAGTTTTTAGCCAGGGCTGGGTTTGAACCCACCACCTTCGGCATATGGGGCTGGTGCCCTACTCTTTTGAGCCACAGGCACCACCCTGCTGAAACTTTTCAAGCCAGAAAAGGATGATCATTGACCTTCAATCTCCTAAAACAAAACAACTTTCACCTGAGGATCCTATATCCAGCTAAATTGAGCTTCATTTATGATGGAGAAGTTAAATACTATAGTGACATAAACATGTTGAAGAAATTGGCCACAACCAAACCAGCTCTTCAGGATATCCTCAGACCCATCCTCCATAATGACCAGCACAATGCTCTACCACCAAATTAAACTCACTCTGAAATTCTTGACCAAAACTCAATTTCCACAGTGGTTAAAAGATTCATAATGTCCACTGGACATTCAAAAAACTTGACACCTAAAATACTACCAGGGTTATTAATCCTCTCAATTAATGTGAACGGCTTAAACTGTCCCCTTAAGAGACACAGTTTGGCTGACTAGATATAAAAACTCAGGCCAGATATCTGCTGCATACAAGAATCTCATCTTAACTTAAAGGATAAATATAGACTCAGGGAGAAGGGATGGGCATCTGTAATCCAGACAAATGGAAATCAGAAAAAAAGCAAGTGTTTTAATTTTATTCACAGATACAGTAGGATTTAAACCAATAAATTAAGGAAAGACAAGGATGGTCACTTCATATTTGTTAAGAGAAGCAGTCAACATCAGGAGATGTCCAATTATTAACATTCAAGCACCCAACCAGAATGCTCCTCAATTTATTAGGGGCACCCTTACAGACATGAGCAATTTAATATTTTCTAGCACGATAATAATTGGAGATTTTAACACCCCTTTGGCATTGTTTGATAGACCCTCTAATAAGAAACTAAGCAAATAAATTTTGGACTTAAACTTTAGCATACTACAATTGAATTTAACAGACATCTGCAGAACCTTTCATCCTAACAAAACTGAATACACATTCTTCTCATCAGCCCATGGAACATCCTCCAAAATTGATCACATCTTAGGTCACAAGTCTAACCTCAGCAAATTTAAAGTATAGAAATTATTCCTTGTATTTTCTCAGATCATCACACAATAAAAGTTTAGCTCACCAATAACAAGTATCTGCATACTCATACAAAGTCATGGAAACTAAATAACCTTATGCTGAATGATAATTGGGTTATAGACGTGATTAAAAAGGAAATTGCCAAATTTTTGGAACAAAATAATAATGAAGACATGAAATATCAGAACCTTTGGATACTGCAAAGGCAGTCCTAAGAGGGAAATTTATAGCATTGCAAGCCTTCCTCAAGAAAACAGAAAGAGAGGAAGTCTATAACTTCATGGGACATCTTAAGCAACTGGAAAAGGAAGAACATTCTAACCCCAAACCAAGCAGAAGATAAGAAATCACTAAAATTAGAGAAGAATTAAAAGAAATCAAAAACAAAAGAATTATTCAAAAGATTGATGAATCAAAAAGTTGGTTTTTTGAAAAATTCAACAAAATTGATAAATCTTTGGCCAACCTAACCAAAAATAGAAAATTTAAGTCCATAACATCATCAATCAGAAATGACAAAGGCAAAATAACAACAGACACCTCAGAACTCAAAAAATCCTTAATGAATACTATGAAAAACTTTATTCTCAGAAATATGAAAATCTGAAAGAAATTGACTAATACTTAGAGGCACACCAACTTCCTAAACTTAATCAGAAATAATTGGAAATGCTGAACAGACCTATATCAACTAGTGAAATGGAATCAACTATATGAAATCAACCAAAAAAGAAGAGTCTGGGACCAGATGGCTTCACATCAGAATTTTACCAAACATTTAAAGAGGAACTAGTACCTATATTACTGAATCTTTTCCCAAACATTGCTAGGATTTAAGCTTATCTTTACCTAGGTCTCAATATTTTTATAGTGGCGCTGTACTCTTATAATAAGAGTATGAAATTTGCCATGGAGCAATTCCAGACAAAAGTACACACATCAAAATTGGAAAGAGAATAGGCCTTACTCTCCCAAATATAAGATTAAATGCTGTTCATTCTATTGGTTCCACAGATACCTCAACAGTTCTCTGGCTAACTATTTAATCATTTTGTGATATTTAGAAAATTGTATAAATAGCTAACTGGCTATCAGATCAATTATTCTTTCAGGATAACACATAACATGGCTGAAAACATGATGACAAGGAAACTACCAGTGGACTGTACACAGTGTGGGCTTTGGTATAGAGCAGGTCTGAAATTTAAATTTTAACTATATCACTTAACTCAGCCAATTTTTTAAAATTTATTTTTATTTTTGTTTTTATTTTTGTAGTTTTTGGCCAAGGCTGGATTTGAACCCGCCACCTCTGCCATATGGGGCCAGCACCTTACGTCTTTGAGCCACAGGTGCACCCAGCCAATTTTTTTACTTTGCTTAACTTCCTTTTCAGTCTGTGCAAAGACAATGTTAAGCCCTACCTCCAATTGCTATTTTGAGTACAAAATAAAAGGTCTTGTGCAATGAAAGCTTAGTACTTAATAAGTTCTTTCTAAGCAAAAGTAATAATATCTGATTAAAAAATGTTTACATAACAAATACATTTTTACCTCCATATAATTTAATGCAAGTTTAAATTTGACATAGAACATCTGAGCTATTGATGAGTGAGGGGGTTTTGGTTAAATGTTGGTTTTGCATGGTTGGTATGAGTCCTTTGCAAAGAGCCTTTCTATGTTAAAATCTATCATATGTCAAATTGTTATCTAGAAAGTACAGACCATAAAGGAGCAGAATACTAAAATGCATTATAGAAGATAGTCTTCTGAGGGTTGCCAATCTCTAATAAAATTAACTGTAAGCTTCATTTATAAAAATAAACATTTGTGTGTGGCACCTGTGGCTCAAAGGAGTAGGGTGCTGACCCGATATGCCAGAGATGGCGGGTTCAAACCTAGCCCCAGCCAAAAAAAAAGAAAACTGCAAAAAAAATTTAAATAAATGAAATAAACATTTTGTGAAATTTGTGAAGGCAGATGTTAAAAATTTCTCCTTTGTTGAATACTGACTTTAAAAATAAAAATTGTAGTCAATTTGAAAGTTCTAGACATAAATGGCAATGTTATTTTTCTTAGTTGTTTTCTAAAATAAAATGCTATCTAGGGCATATATATAGTTTGCTTCTGCAGATGCACTTTCTGTCATTTCTACATTCATTTATCTTTTACCTATTCAAGGCTGCCGGAGTTACAGAGGGAAGCTGCAATAGACTCAGTGTACTTGACTTTTAAAGTATTTAGGCTGCCTGACCCAAAGAAATTGACTGAAGTGAAACAACCATGAGTGTTCCTTCAGCGCACAATTTAACCTGATGGGACCTTTCAAGTAAACATTACAGGCACTTATAAATCACTGACCTGAAAGGAAACACTCCAGCCTTGTGAAGGTCAAGGGCCTGGCATGTTAAAGTTAGTTCACCAGATGGCTGAATTCCACAGAGTAAATCACAGCTCAGGGGTTGGAAATTCCTTCATGAATTTACAGGCTGCAGAATGCCTTATTAGCACTGCCTAAAAATATTGATCAAAAGGCTTATATTTTCATCTTATACCACATTTGACCGAAACAACTATTGTGGCCCTCAATGTTTACCTGACCAACATCTAACAAAGATGACGGAACACATAAATGAGCAGTTTCTGTCAGACCCCTTGTCCGAGCAGCTTAGATAAATCAGGCAATAGCATGAGATTAGCTATCAATAGCCAGAGATTTGCTATCAAGGGTATCAGTTGTCATGGCTAGTCTTGTCCTCTTTAAATTCTGCTTTATGGTCTGTAATTTCATTGATTTCTCTATCACTTCTACAAAGCCATATACAAAGTGCTGTGCCAGGTACTTGCTGGCAATATAAATGACGAATTCGGCTCGGCTTCCCTCTGACGACTTTCACAGGTACTCATGGCAGTCTCTCACGCAGTTTCTGCCTTCCTTCCCTTGGACACTGAGCCAGGTCTGTAAAGAAGCCAGACTTTCATACAGAAGATTAAGTATTCCGAGTAAGACAGAGGCCCTTGAATGAAAGTCAAGACCAGCCGATAGCATATGTGAGGCCACCTTGGACTTTCTGGCTGAGGCTATTATCCAACAGGATATAACTCTACTAATGGGCTCAAGTGAAAGCAGCTAAGCATGTGAAACCAGCCAAAGCACAGAATGGGAAAAACTGAATTATTATTTTAAGTCACCAGATTTTAAGAATAGTTCTGTGTCACAGGTCACTGATAATATATCACTTTATTATCTATGATATCTTCTGTGTCACGGATCAGCAAATGTTTCCTGTAAAAAGCCTGATACTAAATACCTTAGGGCCATACAGTTTCTGTCATTGTAGTGCAAAAGCAGTTGTAGGTAGTAGGTAAACAAAGGGCAAGTGGTTTGTACCCCAATAAAACTTTATTTACAAAAATAGGCAGACGGATAGATTTGGCTTATAGACCACTGTTATAAGTTAACAGCTTCATAAAATGTATATAATCCTCGTTTTGAAGTATAAATTGAATTATTAAAAGTTATTCTCTTTGCTATCTTCAGAATCTCACATATTGAAAGAAATCTTACAGACAACACATTTTATGTAGGTATCAAAACATAACATGTACCCACTCCAAATGTGTATAACTAGGAAATACAAATAAAAAATACAATAGGAAACAAAAAGTAAAAAAACAAAATTTGATGATATCTTTTCTTTGATGATCGTGCAACTCTTATTTTACCATAGCATGGCTATTTGAAATACAACTACATAGCAGTTTGAAGAAATGAAACAAAATATTGTAATCTCTCAACTTTTCTGCTCTCTTAAAATTATTAAAGCAAACACAAATATGAAATTAAGAAAAACAACAAACTATTTCCAATAGTATGTTCGTGTCTGAGGAAATAGTGCATAAATTATATGTTAGCAACTTATATTAATAAAAATAAAAAGATCTTTGGAGACACATCCTATTTCTTTCACCCTTGAAGTACCATCTGATGTAATTTTGATGCAAAATATTGTAATCTATTCATTCATCATTCAGATTATATCTATCAAAAAATAAATCAAAGCAAATAATATTAGAAAGTTAAGTCGGCTCCGCGCCTGTGGCTAAAGTGGCTAAGGCGCCAAGCCACGTACACCTAAGGTGGCGGATTCGAATCCCCAGCCCAGGCCCGCCAAACAACAATGATGGCTGCAACCAAAAAAATGGCTGAGTGTTGTGGCGGGCACTTGTGGTCCCAGCTACTTGGGAGGCGGAGACAGGAGACTCCCTTGAGCCCAGGAGTTGAAGGTTGCTATGAGCTGTGATGCCATGGCACTCTACCCAGGGGGATAGCTTGAGGCTCCATCTCAAAAAAAAATAATAATAATAATAATAATAAATAAAAATTAAAAAAAAAGAAAGTTAAGTCAATTCTGCTTTCAAAATAGCATAGACAGTACAGTTATTGAAAAAGACAGGCTAATTAATGTGAACTGAAAAATTATTCCTGTAAGTCTCTCTTTTGGTATTTAGGTGATTGACATAAATAAATGTACTTGCAATTTTTTTTTCTTTTTCTTTTGGCTGGGGCCGGGTTTGAACCCACTAAATCTAGTATATGGGGCCAGCGCCTTACTCCTTCAAGCCACAGGCACTGCCCTTGTACTGGTAATTTTAATAGTCATTGAGTAATTGATGAAAACTATTTCACTTTTGCTACCAGCAGATGAATAAATAGCTGAATCAATAGAACAAAGAAAGGAAGTTCAGAAATACACTGATATACATATGGAAATCTAGGATATTAAAACATCTCAAGTCACTGAGGAAAAATTGACTTTTTTAAAAATTAAATCATATCTGTGTACATTAATGCTATCATGGTGTACAGAGTGCTGTTGCTATATACAATTTTAAATACTTTCATCCAACTGGTTAACATAGCCTTTATGCCATTATCTTAGTTATTGTGTTAAGATATTTATATTCTACATTTAGAAAGATTCACATGTACCCTTATAGGATAAACCATAGGCGTAATCCCACCAATCACCCTCCCTCCACCCATCCTCCCCCCTCTTCTCCCCTCCCTCCCCTCTTTCCCCATATTATTGGGCTAAATTTGGGTTATAGTTTTCCTATGAAAGCTATAAATTAGTTTCATAGTAGGGCTGAGTACATTGGATACTTTTTCTTCCATTCTTGGGATACTTTGCTAAGAAGAATTACACTTGTCCAGGACATGGCAGATGGAAGTGTGTTTCCTCGTTAATCAGTGTTATTGAAATACGAGTGAATGCATCCCCTCCAGCTCAGGGCAAAAGGTCAGGGTGTTCCCTTCATGAACTTGCCCAAGCCTAGGAAAACTGGGGTCCCCTGTCCAGCCTTGAATGGGAGAACCTCGTATCACCATGACCCAAATGGCTCCCACCAGGCCCCAGCTCCAACTCTGGGGATCACATTTTAGCTTGAGATTTAGAGAGGCCAAACAGCCACCCCACATCAGCATGAGAGCTGGCTACTTACAGGAGTGCTTCACTCATTCTTTCTTGCCCCTTCTATCTTGTGTAACAAGCCTTCACTCTCTCCCGAAGCCCTGACCAACAGCAAATGCTAGTGTCAGGATTCTCACACCACCTGCAGGGTGTAAGCCAAATAGCCCCTTTTCTTTATAAATTATCCAGCCTCAGTTATTCCTTTATAGCAGTGCTGAGCAAACTAAGACAGCAGATAAGGTGGCAATGGCAGGAGGGCCTTCGAAGGGAGTGGGGCCAGCAGCAGTAGGGGCCCAGTGTCTCCCCCAGAACAGCAGGTCTATGGTGACAGGCAACAGAGACCACAGCCAGGCCCTCAGAGAAGTACTGCCAGTCAGTCTGGTGTCAACCCCGCACTGTGAAAGCTGAAATGCATGTGAGAGGGAAGCCAGAGCGTCCACCAATCCAGTGCAGAAGGAAGGTAAAGGAGATACAGAAAATCCAGAGCCCCCCAAGAAGTTCTCATCACCGCAGGCTCACGCAGAGCCACTGCTGACGGTGAGGAAAACAGGTAGATCTCTACTCACTGAATTTTTGTGGGTGAGTGTTTACCTCTCCCTTGCCAGATATTTAATTCTATCTAAAGGACCACCACATCTCCTCCTGGGGTGTCTGGGAGTGGCACGTTCAAGCGGAAAGAGCAACTGACCAGTTATTCTGTCTGCATCTGTGTAAGTCACAGATACCGAGACCCTGTCACTCTTGTCAGAAGCAGACAAAATAGGGCCAGGAAGACACAAAGGAGGGGCTCACGCTGGATGTCTGAGATAGAACTATTCCCAAGGACTTTCTTTTTTTTTTTTTACATTGTTTTCATTTCTTTTTTTTTTATTAATTGATAGCTGTATACATTAATGCAAACATGGGGTACATTGTACTGTTTTCATATACAATTTGAAATACTTTCATCAAGCTGGTTAACATAAACACTCATGTCATTTGCTTAGTCATTGTATCAAAACATTTATATTCTAGTTCTAGAAAAGTTCACTTGTACCCTTGTTAGACAGATATATAGGTGATCTTTCCGGTCACCCTCCCACCACCCACCCGCCCTTCTCCCCTCCCCCAATAGTGTATTTTAAAAGCATGTAAGAACTAACAGGGTAGAAATCATCAAGTCAAAATCCCCAGTGGATCAGTCTTTTTGCCAATGTCCCACCTTTTTCTCCCCCAACCCACTGGCTTGTTGCCATAAATCAGTCAGATGTTCTCTAGAATATTGCTTATTCTGGATTTTTCTCTTTACTTCCATAGGAAGATTTAATTTGTTCTTCTATCCCCCACATATCCTACAAATGGTTCTTAATATTATTAACATAATTGCTTATTTGCATCATCTCACAGTAGTTTCAAAATAATACCAGTATTGCTACAATTAGATTACCCACTATCACATAAGGTTTAAGATTTCTTTGCATTTCTGTTTGTTCTTAGAATATATTTCAGTAAGGATCTATAGTGAATTCTGTGTTCTGATGCAATTTGAAATAATTATTTTCTCTATGTTTTAGTATCACCAACTTGACATAAAGTTAGGTTTATTTCATTTTAGTTTTCAGTTTTTTAGGATCACTTAAGTCAAAATTACGTAGTAAGGTATTTTCAGAGAAATTGTGCATCTGTCTCCTTTTTTCTATTGGTGACAATTTTTATTAGCTTTTGGTTGTATCTTAATAGTATTACTTTTTGAAAACATACAGAAATATGTATTTCTGTGTATTGTTTTTATCCCCCCTTCTTATATAAAAGGTTTTATACTATATATACTGTTGAACAACTTGTTCCTTTTCTTCTTAATATGTCTTGAGGACCACTCCATATCACTATCTAGGTGTCTCTCATTCATTTTGATGAGAGTGTCTCTCATTCAAACACAGTACTCCATTTGTTCCATTTGGGAATCTATCATGGTTTATTCAACCACTTCCCAATAGGTGGGCATCTGGTTTGTTTCCAGACTTCTGTTCTCACAAATAATGCTGCAGTAAATATCCTTATGCCTAAATAATTCCACATTTTTATAAAAGATTCCTAGAAGTAGGATTTCTGGGTAAAATGGCAAATGCATTTGGGATTTTTCCAGATGTCACCTACTCCTCATCATTAACTATACTATTTTGCAGTCCTACCAACAGTGTGTCAGGATGTCTGGTCTATGTAGCCATACTGTAGACCTTGTTGAACTTTTATATTTATGTCAGTCTGAGAGGAAGGTAGAGTCACAGTGTAATTGCAGATGTATCTCTCTAATTACGAGGAATATTGTATATTTTTATGTATGTTTTTAAGGAGCATTTAAGTTTTTTTATCTGTGACTATCTTTTATGTTTTGCAATTTTTTTATTGTGTTCTGTGTTTCATCCCATACTCCATACATTTAGGAGCTTTCTTAAATTTTAGAGATACTAGTGCTTGTCTTAAGCTCCAGTCTATTTTTTTCCAGTTTACCATTTGTCTTTTGATTATATTAGAGTGGGGTGTAAGTGTGTGTGGGTGTATGTTTGACATTTTAAGAGATTCATATAATTTAATTTCATTTTTCTTTTTCTTTCCTTCTTGGGTTTTTTGGTTTTGTTTTTTGTTTTTGGACCTCTCTCCTCTTACCCCTTTTTCCTTTTTATCACTTCTGGAGTTTGAATCTTGGCTAGGAAGATTTTTTCACTTCCAGATATAAGGGAATTTACCCATAATTTCTTCTATTACTTGTAGAATTTCATATATATTTAGATCTCTGGTTTACTTGGCATTTATTCTGATATAGTGTAATGTCCATCCAATTGTCTGAGTACTTGTTCCCACTGATTTGATATTTGAGTTTATTTTTGGGCTTGCTGTTCTGTTCTATTGATCTGTTTTCTTAATCATATTTTTCTATTTTACTTTTTGATCAGAATTAGGTAATGTAGGCCACCTTCATCTAATTTATTATGTCCCCACTCCCAACACTAAATAGAATATTTGTGTGAAATGTATGTTTCAGGCTCGGCACCTGTGGCTCAATCGGCTAAGGCGCCAGCCACATACACCTAAGGTGGCGGGTTCGAATCCCCAGCCTGGGCCCGCCAAACAACAATGATGGCTGCAACCAAAAAATGGCCGGGCGTTGTGGTCCCAGTTACTTGGGAGGCTGA
>CAUYQV010157011.1:0-10071 GCA_963574575.1 Galagoides demidoff | reverse complement strand
TGCTGTTTTCATATACATTTTGAAATACTCTCATCAAACTGGTTAATATAACCTTCATGTCATTTTCTTAGTTATTGAGACATTCATACTCTGTATTTGGAAAGATTCACTTGTACCCTTGTAAAATAAACCATAGAGGTGACCCCACCAATCACCCTTCCTCCCCCATCAACCCCCCTCACCTCACCTCTCCCACCACCTTCCCATATTCTAAGGCTATGATTAGGTTATGACATTCCTATAAAAGCTATGAATTAATTTCAAATTAGGGCTGTGTAAATTGGATACTTTTTCTTCCATTCTTGAGATACTTTGCTAAGAAGAATATTTTCCAGCTCCATCCATGTAAACATCCTTCTTTAGGGCTGCATAGTCTTCCGTGGTGTACATATACCACAATTTATTGATCCATTTGTGGGTTGATGGGTACTTGGGCTTCTTCCATGACCTAGCAATTATGAATTGGGCTGCAATAAACATTCTGATACAAATATCTTTGTTGTAATTTGATTTTTGGTCTTCTGGATATACACCTAATAAAGGAATTGCAGGATCAAATGGCAGGTCTATTTTTAGTTCTCTCAGTGTTCTGGAGATTGTGTTTTGTTCATTATCTTATCCCTGGGACCTAGCACAGTGCCTGGCACATGGGAAATTCTCCATGAGTGTTTCTCCATGAGTGTTGGGTAAATGAAAAGCATTCTGAAATCATGAGTAAAATTTAGGTCATTTTGGGACTTCTGTCACGAAGAATAAATGAAATGCTAGGGTAAAGTACTGTGGGAGATCCAGGAGAACCATGGGCTGTGGCCCTTACAATAGTTAAGATCATGGGATGTAGTCAGACAGGCCTGATGCACACTTGGTAGTGTGACTTTGAGCAAGACAGTTAACCTCTCTGTGACTCAGTTTTCCTCATCTATAACATGGGGATAATGTTGGGTGCTACCATATGGGTGATTTGTGAGGATTACCTATCATAGTGCTTATAAAGGGTTTAGCTTTAGCTTAATGCCTCTAAATGTATTAACTCCTCAGTAAATAACAGCTGTTGATTTTCTTATCTCATTAGGTTGATTAAACACATGGTCATAGGAAATGATTCAGCCACAAGACAGGTTGCTGTGAGAGTCAGGGCCTGAGGAGGAAGGAGATGATATGGGTTGAAACATCTGGGAAAACTGTCTTGGGAGGAAGCACTTGATATGGTTTGGATGGGTGGCTGAGGTTTTCCTGGAATGGAAAGGAGTTTAGGAGAAACTAATGGTATGAACAGAGGCATGATGGCTGGACTGCACCTGGCATGCTTGAGAGACAGAAGAGGATGGCATGCCCACCATTGAGCATAGTGAGGGGAGCATCTTGGGCAAGTGAGTTGGGGTGCTGTTATGCAGAGAGTTACAGGCCATTCATTGGGTGGAGGTTTTGAGACCTGCTCCTGGAGGCAACGAGAAGATACTAAACTGCTCTATGCACCACTCAGAAAGCTCACAAGTCATTTCCTTCCACCTCAAAGTACAGCATGAATTTGATCTCTTCAGAACTCAAAGAGGGCTTTCTTCTCTTAAAGCACTCTCGTTTTTGATGCTTCTGTATGGATAAGGAGGGACCAGTATATTTCAAAGGGATGATTTAGCTATCTTAAGGATTTCTTCTTTCTTTTGAGTCAGAGTCTCACTATAGCCCCAGGCTATAGTGTTGAGGTATCAACCTAGCTCAAAGCAACCTCAAACTCCTGGGTTCAAGCAATCCTACTGCCTCTGTTTCCACACTAGTTGTGAGTACAGGTAGCCACCACAGTGTCTGTCCAATTTTTCTATTTTTAGTAGAGATGGGGTCTTGCTCTTGCTCAGGCTGGTTTTGAACTCCTGAGCTCAAGATATCTTCCCTCGTCGGTCTCCCAGAGTGCTAAGATTACCGGTGTGAGCCACTGTATCCTTAAGTATTTCTTTCTTTCTTTTTAAAATTTATTTATTTTTTATTATAATTTTTTTTCTGTTGCAATTTGGCCGGGGCCGGGTTCGAACCCGCCACCCTTAATACATGGGGCTGGTGTCTCACCCACTGAGCCACAGGCACCACCCTCTTTCTTTCTTTTTTTACCCACCGCTGTCTATGAAATGTTGTAGTTTTACTTTGCAGGCTTAGGAGGAGGAACAGAATAGTTAGGTTAACATTGCGAATCATATATTCAAGGCTAAGCACATGCTGAGAAGACACTCGGATGCTCAAGGCTGTTTTCGAGCTCTGGGCATATCCTGCATTTGCTGAGTTTGTCAACCTCTGTTTCTTTCCAGGATTCACACTCAAGTATCATTCAAAGCCCTGACGTGCATTCGTCAGCCCTCTTTCTATAATAAGAATTCTCTTTCCGTCTCTGCACATGCAGTACATTGCGGGGTGGTATCTTTGAAATGCGGGGAATCTATCAATGTTGCTGGAATATACTTGCCTTATTCCTCTGTGTACTTTATGTATAGATCCTTTTTCATGGTGGCTCATGCTACCCATCAAGTTTCTGACAGCATCATCCGTCACTGCAAAAAGCTGGTGTGTGCAAAGCTTTTTTATTTATTTATTTTTTAAGGTTTGCATGTTTCTTTCAGGTCAGTGAGAGGGAGCGAATACCTCCCATACATCACTTTATCTGTTTCTCCCTAGGACTGTGGGATGTTTAGCTTTAAAAGAAAGTGAAGAGATCCTTTTTGTTTATCTCTCTGCCTTCACATAGGATTACCGGGAGGGAATCCATAAAACACTGCTGGGCTGGGTATCTGCTCAGCACCTACCAGGCTCTGTGCTCAGGGCTGGGGACGCAGAGGTACACAAGATGTGATTTATAAACTGAATCCTGTCCACAAGGGAATGGTGGAGGTTTGTAAATCATGTAAATAAATAATCACGGTGTGGCCGGTAAGCCCTTTAATAGAAATAGGTAAAGCAAAGGTGGCTGCCTGATTCACATTAATTTTGATGTATTAATTTTGTTGTGGGGGGCTATAACAGTGTTACAGAAACATTTTTCATTCCTTTTCCAGGAAAATTTAGCTGAGCAGCCTCCATTTTTCATGTTCTAACAATTATAGGCTGGAAAACATCTGTGAAGAAATTCACTCTGAGCCTTCCACATTGAGAAGTCATGGATGAGATTTAGGTCATTTTAGAATTTCTCCCTAAAAATTCTCACAAATTTAATTCTGTGAATTTGGTCGGAATTTTGCCTCCACGCCAAAGTCACTTTCCTTATGATGGCTTAGGGTAAGTGACCTGCCAAATGTTATCCCTTTTTGCAGAGGTCACTAGCTCTGTAAGGTGGGGGTGATCAGTACCTTGCCAAGTGCTCTGCACCCATGGTCAAGGGCAATGACTGATGAGGACACATTAAAACTCTGCCATGAGTCTCACAGGACAGAGCAGGCCTAAGACAATGAGGGGTTACAACAGCCTGGTTTGGAGCTTCTCTTCTAACTCTTACCAGCTTACACCATTTGGAAAACTTCAACTACTCTGAGATTCCTTTTTCTCATCTATAAAGCACAAGCACAATGCTTCCCTTGCACATTCACTTCAAGGACTTACTATCAAAAAATACACAAAACACTTCAAGCCATGACAAGGCATAGTAAATGCTAATGAGGAATAGTTTTTATTAGGAAACAGAGACTTCTGATTCCTGATGAGGTGTCTTGCCCTCTGGACTCTGCAGCCTCTTTCTTTTTTCATGGGTGTCACTGTGATGTGGAGAATGCTCTTATGGCTACAGCCAGGGAGTGAGAGGAGCTTGTGTTTTGGGTTACTCTTTTGCAATGGGCTGCTGCTTCTCTGGCGATGAGAATAAGCTCTGGAGTTTAGCTCAGCTATTCTCATGGAGTGACACTGACTAAGTCACACTACACTTGAGTTTCTGTTTACTCACAAGAGATAGAACACTTCCCTCACCGGGTTTTGTAAGGATTAAGTGAGATACAGATTGCAAAGTGCTAGGCGCCAGGCTGGGCACATTCTATGTGTTCAGGAAAAAGTATTTGTAGCTGATTACCACCATTATTGTTTCTTAAACTCTACTTACCTTTGCTTGACTGCCCTGGGAAGACAATACTAATTTCCATTTAGGCCTATGTAAAATAGGGAACAGGCTCTGGGCTGTTCTCATGGGTGGCAATAAGAGGACGCCAACCAGAATTTCAGACTCAGACCCTGTAGGGCTGTCGGGGTGGGTGTCCTGCCCGGTGTTCCCCAGAGAGCCTGTTAGTGCCTGTACCACAGTCTTCATGCCCTGGACCCAGCAAGGCCTTCCCTCCTGGGGAAGAACATTTTGTACAAAACCCCACAACATCATATTCTTCTGTCCTGTGGCATCTTTACCCACTGCCAGGTGCTACCTGGCATGTGGCTTTGATTGACAAGATTACTAATCCACTGTAATCATATTTTCATAATTAGTCCCTGCGAGGCTTGCTGGCTGCTCTTGCCCAGGTAAACTCCTGCCTGGCGCAGACTGTTTTCACCAACTGTCACCTCCCCAGGAGGGAGCTGTCGGTCTAGCACCCACAGCTGTTACTAAGAATTGCTTTTGAATTCTTCCCGGTCTTCCCATTTTTGGGGCACTTGCCTGCTAGGAATCCTTGCTTGATTAAAAGTTACAATTATTGGCTCCAGCCCTGAACAGACAGTAGAAATGGCTTTAGTTTTTCCACCTTCCTGATCACACACTGCCTGCTCCTCTGTTGCCATTCCTTCGCTCACATCCTCCTCAGCCCCCAAATCCCTGAGGCAAGGGTGAGGGGAAACTTCAAAGGCATTTCTGAGTAAGAGAACACACAGTGGGACATCAATTATTTATCAGCAGAGTTTGGGCAGGCACAGGGGCCTTTCCTTGTTTGTCTTTCCAAAGAGGCCAAGAATAGTGCTCTGGAGGTTGCATCCAACCTGCTGTACTGACAGCTCTAGCCGCTAAGGACCATGGAACTCTGTACCTTCCTCCTCTGCGTTAATTCAGTAAAGGGTGACCAGGTGACTGTTACTCAGTAAGCCCTTACTATGGGCTTTCTATATATCTTTTTATTTAATCCTTGTAGCAACCTTAGGAAGTAGATATTAACCTATCTTTCCACTTTACAGGTAGACAATAAGTGGAGATACAGAAAAGGTAGGTGACTTGCCCAGGCGCTCTTGGCTGGAAGGCAGCAGATCTGAGACTTGAGCTGGGCTTCATCTCTGCAAAGCTGCTGCTTGCAACCACCATGTGCATTATACTCTGTGTTGAGTGTAAACTGGAGATACGTGGAGCCAGCACTGCTTAGGAGGGGTGGCAGCATCTCTGAGGAAAAGGGAATCAGGAGGTTTTTTGTGGAAGAGGAGGCCTTGGACACAGAGGAGCTTTTATTGTTTTTTCCAGTAAGTGAAGAAGTGGAAATGTATTTTCCTTGTGTCCTGGGCCTGGGCTGAGGAGGAAATTGCAGCAGAACTGGCACAAGGACATGTGGCTTCTGTCACTGGTCTCAGGTACTGTGGAATCCATTGTGTGGGCTTGTGTCCCCAGACTCCTCAGCCTAGGACTCTCATGCAATCATCTGAATCATTAAAATCAGAGTACCACTGGCTCCTGTTCTCACTCACAAAATCGCCGATTTCCTACAACCTCCGAGTGCTTATTCTGGCATATCAACAGCCATCTGAGCCATCTTTACTCAAAGCCTGGGAAGGAATTTAATAGGTTAGCTTGAATTCTGTTAGAGTCCTATTTATTTATTAATATTTATGGAGTGTTTGCTAAATCCTAGACATTTGGGTAGGAATTTTTCATGCACGATCTGAATCTTTTCGCCCATTGGGAAGTGGGTTTTTTATGCCCCCTTTTACTGGTGAAGAAACTGCAGCTTGGCAAGATTAAGAAAACTTGGCCAAATAGATAGTGGTGAAGCCAGAATTTGATTGTACTCTTAGCACTGTAAGAAGTGTGTGTTTGTGTATATGTGAGTGCAGGGAGACAGACAGAGCTATCCTTCATGCCTTTCCATACAAGATCTTCATCTGATCATCAGTGGAAGTATTAAAGCATTGAATCTTCCTTTCTCATTGAAGACCTCTACTCCTTTGTTCTCTATGCCTAAAGCTGGCATTATTTATATAAGGGTTTTTAAGAGCTAATAACTTTAAAGTCCTGAGTGAGCACTCCCAGTTTGCACATATTTGGGCTTTGGGCGCTGAGTTGGTACACTGGTTGCCAAAGGTTTACTTTTGTCTAGTTCAGCACTCAGAGGGTTGAGAACACATTAAGAGGAAAATCCTACTATGGGTGGAAGGAAAATTGTTGGCTGCTTAGCTGGACTCATGAAGAGAGCTCCTCACTACCTCTCACCAGGCTGCCAAGGCATAGATATACACTACTTTTCTTTGGCATTCCCTTCTCAGCAGAGATCATAGAGCTACAGCTCAAGACATCAGAGTTGTTGAGAAAACATGAATGTTAGTATCACATGCATTTCCTTATTGGGGGGATGAAGTTAGGGCAGAGAGGTGAGCCAGTTCTTTTCCTTGGTTTGGTTTTGAAGACAGTATCTACTGCACTCAGTCTATATTCAAACAGAACTATTTCCTTGCAGTTTCAAATAATGTCATAATTTTACCATGGAGTCTTTTGCTCTTTGTCTTCACACTCCTCAGTGATGTCTGTTTTTTGCCATTATTGCTGGTGAACTTCATTAAGAGTCAAGCAAATTCAATAGAAATTTATTACAGATCTGTTATATTTCAGGCAAAGCACCAGCATCCAGGGTTTCTGGCCTTCTGAACATTCTAGTGAGGGGACGGACACGTTAGACAAACACATCCCTGAAGAAGAGATTTCTCTTGAGATGCTGGAAGGTGCAAATCCTCACAGTACCTGAGAAAGGCTGTTTCCCCTTCCAAATGTTCTGTTCTTTGGCTGAGCTGCGTATTGTCACCTCATCTCTAAAGCAGCTCCATACACCTTTTAAAGCCACTTTTCTAGCTTCTGCCTTTCTCTAGGTTGCTCAGATATTGACCCACATCCAAGTCTGGGATAGGTGGGGGTCACGGGCAGATACCATTGGCTCCTACTTGCCTGAGTCTTTTTTTCTAGGTGTCCTCACATGTCATGATGTCTATGGTCTATCCCAAAGTCTTTGACAGGCATACCTAGAAGTTGGGTCTAAATCTTATACATATGCATGTGCATGTGTATTGTTTAAGCATACATACACGAGAGGCAAAATGAGGCTTTTGGTAATTTGTTAATCCACCTCAAGAGTACTCTTGGGCTCCAGGGGATTAGACAAGTAAACAACTTTAATACTATAGTTCCTAAGGTATTAATGAGCTGTGTATGGAGACTTTATCATGGAAAAACATGATGAGTTAAAGTAAAATAAACACATCAAATAAAGATGGTGAGATTTCTCACAAAGGCGTGCCCCTAACTCTTTCTCTTTCTCCAGAACTTTGCACAACTGAATCTTTCTCATTAAATCTTAACTCAAATGCCACCTTCTCCAGTGGCTTTAGTTTGAGGGCAAAGGAAAACTTTATCCCATCTTACCCTGAAGTCTCTCTTGTAGTACTCTACGTCTTTTTAAACGTCTGAAATTATATCCTATTTTAAAAATTAATTTATCCATTTGTTTTTCCCTCTCCTGTCCCTCAATATCTGTGTACGCATGCACATGCAAACACATACTTATACATGTGCACATGCACACATCTCCCAGAAAGAAGCTTCTGTAAGAGCAAAGTTCTTGTCAGCTTGAAATAATACCTAGCAGGTAGTGGGGCTTAACAAATATTTGTTGAGTAAATGAATGAATGAATGTTTTTGGACTGATTATGTTTGCTAGATGACTGTGGGTATTAGGCATTCAACATCTGTCATCTTAGGCCAGTCTTCTCCCTTTTTGGGAGAAATAATTGGCTCATTAAGGACTGTACCTATAATGGCATCACATTCTGCACCACAGAGCCAGGTCACCAGGCTTGAAATATTAATAACCTGGGGGACTGGCCATCCCTGTTTTGTAGCTGCTTTAGCCTTAGTGACTC
Source organism: Galagoides demidoff (assembly GCA_963574575.1). Classification (NCBI taxonomy): domain Eukaryota; kingdom Metazoa; phylum Chordata; class Mammalia; order Primates; family Galagidae; genus Galagoides; species Galagoides demidoff. The sequence goes on along the minus strand of CAUYQV010157011.1, from coordinate 2,013 downwards.
TTGAGTTAGGACATGTTTGCCATTTCTCTCATCTGCTCGTTCATGGTGGGTGTAGAGGGGGAGAGATGCTGGCAGAAATGCTTTGCAGTCCTTTGATTGCTTTCCAGGAGATGGGGCTTAATTCCTGAGAGCAGACGCTTACGGAAAGTGGTTGTTAATTCAGGGTGGCTCTGCTATTAACCAGAGCCGCACCATCCCTAAGCATGAGACAGGTCAACCATATGATTAGGATAGCAATACGTAGACTCTGATGGAACCAGAAATATATCCTCACAGACTTGAAGGCTGTCATTTCTCAGTGTTTGAGAAATATCAAGAAATAAATTTGGGTTTATTTTCCCCTTCTCTGCCTCTCTTTTCCTCTGATCCCTGATCAAGTTCAGACTCTCAGCCATTCTGCTTTACAGAAGGTCTGAAGTCACACTGCAAATGAAAACTTGCTGTATTTTGTGCTGGTGTGAAAATCAGATGAAATCCTTGGGTTTGGGTTAACTTCTCTTAAGTAACTTCATAGAGCAAAAGTAATTCCTGAGCACTTTACAGCTGCTTCCTTAGCTGTTCCATATTCATGATAGCACTGAATTCTTAGAAAAATCCTGTGAAGCAGAGAGTGATTTTTATCCCTATCTTCAGGATAAGGACACTGAGATTCAGAGAGGATGACTTTTCCGAGGACAGCCAGCTAGAAAAAGCAGGTGTGGAATTGAAATCCTGATAACGAGAGTCCATGGACAGTGTTCTTTGTATTATGTCCTAGCTCCTTTCTAGAATTGAAGTTGGAATATTCAGTTTTAAATATTGGCCCATTAGGAAAGTGTAATATTTGTAGTTTAATATAAGTCATTTTAAGGGCAGAAGCAAATGATGAGACAGGCAACTTTCAGGGAGCTCCCTAAATGGACCCTGGAGGAACTTGCATGCATGTGTGCGCTTGTGTGTGTGTGTGTGTGTGTGTATGCATGATGTGTGAAAGGGAAACTGTAGCTTTGTGCATGTGCAGAGGGTCACTTTTGGAGAGGTTTCAGATTCAGGAAAAGGTGGGCAAAGTTTTCTTTATAAGTATAGTTTTCAATAGGCCCTGGGCTTGGACATCTTTATCATTTCTTTCCTAAAATATTTCATCCTGCTTGTTGCCAATTTTAAAATAGAATTACATATGTGATAACTATATTCATGGATCAAATAGTTTCATTTACATTAGCCATAGTACCTCAGCAATCCCATTACCCTAAGGAAAATTCACTGTAGAGTTATATCTTTGTGAGTAATTGGTAATGCTTTTTTTTTTTTAAGTCTGAATTGGTGAGTGGTCATTATGTGATATATATTGTAGTAGGTGCTTAAAGGGGTGCAAATATAAGGAAGGCACAATACTTAACCTACAAGGAGATTGCAATGTGGTAGAGGACAATACAGGAAGATGAAGATGATAATGTGGGAGGAGTCAAGATGGCTGACTAAAAACCAGACAAGGTTGCCCATTGTCTCCACTGCTTTTTAATATTGTAATGGCAGTCTTAGCCATCACAATCAGGCAAGAAAAGGCAACCAAGGGTATCCATATAGGGTCAGAAGAGATCAAACTTTCACAGATGATATGATTGTATATCTGGAAAACACCAGGGATTCAACTATAAAACTCTTAGAAGTGATCAAGGAATACAACTATGTCTCAGGTTACAAAATCAACACTCACAAATCTGTAGCCTTTATATATACCAACAATAGTCAAGCTGAAAAACAGTCAAAGACTCTATTCTGTTCACAGTAGTGCCAAAGAAGAGAAAATATTTGGGAATTTACCTAACAAAGGATGTGAAAGATCTCTATAAAGAGAACTATGAAACTCTAAGAAAAGAAACAGCTGAAGATGTTAACAAATGGAAAAACATACCATGCTCCTGGCTGGGAAGAATCTTTGCATTCTTGATGTCCTGATTCTTGCTGTTTCTCACTTGGATTTCTCCAATAACTTCTTTTCTGCTGGCAAACCCTTTCCTCCCATACACTTTA
>CAUYQV010157009.1:0-19347 GCA_963574575.1 Galagoides demidoff | reverse complement strand
CTCCAACTCCTGGGCTCAAGCGAGTCTCCTGCCTCCGCCTCCCAAGTAGCTGGGACCACAGGCGCCCGCCACAACGCCCGGCCATTTTTTGGTTTCAGCCATCATTGTTGTTTGGCGGGCCCGGGCTGGGGATTCAAACCCGCCACCTTAGGTGTACGTGGCTGGCACCTTAGCCGATTGAGCCACAGGCGCCGAGCCGTAATTCTCATTTTTAAATCTGGATATATTTACCTTGTGGAATCACCTATCATCAGAAATTCTTGGGCTAAGTGTGGTGGCTCACACCTGTAATCTCAGCACTCTGGGAGGCCAAGGCAGGTGGATTACTTGAGCTTAGGAGTTCGAGACCAGCCTGAGTAAGAGCAAGAGCCTGTCTTTAAAAATAGCTGGGCATGGTGGCAGGCAGCTGTAGTCCCAGCTACTCGGGGCGGGGAGTGGGGAGGTGAGTGAGGCACAAGGATCACTTGAGCTCGAGAGTTTGAGGTTACTGTGAGCTGTGACACCATAGCACTTTACCCAGGTGAGATTCTGTCTCAAAAAAAAAAAATTCTTATTAAAATAATACTGTCGGTCAGTGCCCCTAGCTCAGTGGGTAAGGGCACCAGCCACATACACCCACGCTGGTGGGTTCAAACCCTGTCTGGGCCAGCTAAAACAACAATGACAATTACAACAAAAAAATAGCTCGGTGTTGTGGCGGGTCCCTGTAGTCCCACCTTCTTGAGAGGCTGAGGCTGAGGTGAGGGAATCCCTTAAACCCAAGAGTTTGAGGTTGCTGTGAGCTGTATCGCCACAGCACTCTACTGAGGGTAGCATAATGAGACTCTGTCTCAAAATATATATATATATATATGTATATATAAAATAAAATAATACTGTCCTTCTTATTGCCTAGTCATATTTTTTCACAAGCATCCCTGTGTGATCGCATCTGCCCATTCTCCACCTTCCCATGTGTAACCCATTCCATGTGCTCTAGATTCTTGCATTGTAACAGTGATGATCTGGGGGTCCCAAGGCTCATTCGAAGAATAACCAGAAATTTATCTCAGTTCTATTTTTAATACTTTTGTAAAGTAGATAGTTTTTTTAAACTATCAAACCACAGAATTATTTCCTGTTTTCAGAATTATTCAGGCTTCTATTATTAGTGCTATGAACTCTGTTTTCTGTTAATTAAAATTCTTATTTCTTTTTTTTTGGCCAGGGCCAGGTTTAAACCCTCCACCAGCAGTATATGGGCCCACACCCTACTCCTTTGAGCCACAGGTGCCGCCAAAAATTCTTATTTCTTATAGAATTAGCCTGATTTTTCTTTTTCTTATATTTATTTATTTTTTATTAGACAACGTCCTCTCACTAGCTTGATTTTTCTAAACCAGGGAACATATGATACTTTGCATAACTGCAGTTAAGAATGCATCTTCATTTTGATGTTTGGTTGCCTAAGTGGGACAGTCACAGAGCTGCTCACTTGTTTGTGCCTCTTCTTGACTGTAGGAGCACTGTGAAGTTCAAGTTGTATCCCTGCTAAAGTGTTTAGAAGTTGGTGAATTGCAAACCATCATTAGGGAATGGTTCCTGCTTTGCCTTCCCAGGATCCCCCTTTCCATGCTGGGCTTCAGAGCCAAGCCTCCTCGTTGTTCATATTTAACCCCGATGGCAAGAACTGTCTGGTATTTGTCATAGTTACTTAAGTTCCTATTACATCCAGATTTTACAGTGTGGCCTGTTCATTTGCCCTGAATGTCTATATTTGTGATAGCACAACTTTTTCCCTTATACGTGTTTTTATATTTACACAAGTCTTTATAGTCTTTGGTGTTTAATGCATATTTTTTTAAGGTTACTCAGACTCTTTTTATTCAGATCATATTGTAAATCAGACAATAAGCATGCTTATTTATGCTTACAATGCTGTATATGCATATAATGCTATGTGTGCTTATAACTCAACTACAAAAGGAAGTAGTGGGAATAGTACAAATAGAAATAAGAGTGTAACTTCAGGCTCAGCACCTGTGGCTCAAGTGGCTAAGGCACCAGGCACATACACCTAAGGTGGTGGCTTCGAATCCAGCCCTGGCTCGCCAAAACAATAATGATGGCTGCAACCAAAAAATAGCCGGGCGCTGTGGCGGGCGCCTGTGGTCCCAGCTACTTGGGAGGCGGAGGCAGGAGGCTTGCTTGAGCCCAGGAGTTGGAGGTTGCTGAGAGCTATGATGCCATGGTACTTTACCCAGGGGGATAGCTTGAGGCTCTGTCTCAAAAAAAAAAAAAAAAAAAGAGTGTAACTTCATTAATTGCTATTGTGGAATAATAAGGAGTACATTTGTATAAGTACCGCACAGCTAACTGATTGTGCCACTGGAACTCCTAATGAGTACATTTGTCTTATGAAAGTTTCTGTGGATGTGGGGACATTTTACTGATTTTAAGATTTTATTTTCGGCTTGGCACCTGTGGCTCAAGTGGCTAAGGCGCCAGCCACATACACCTAAAGTGGTGGGTTCGAATCCAGCCCGGGCCCGCCAAACAACAATGATGGCTGCAACCAAAAAATAGCCGGGCGTTGTGGCGGGCGCCTGTGGTCCCAGCTACTTGGGAGGCTGAGGCGGGAGTCTCGCTTAAGCCCAGGAGTTGGAGGTTGCTGTGAGTTGTAATGCCATGACACTCTGCCCAGGGGGATAGCTTGAGGCTCTGTCTCAAAAAAAAAAAAAAGATTTTATTTTCTATTGTTTATAGCCACAAACACAACCTGTGAAACAAGTATAAAATCTTTTTTCCTACCTCTGTTCCTATTTTTTTTTTCTTTTATTGTTTTTGTTTCCTATTTTTAGTTGGCAATAGCCAAGAATAACATCATTAAACTCCAAGAAGAAAATCATCAATTACGAAGTGAAAATAAATTGATTCTAATGAAAACACAGCAGCATCTAGAGGTGAGCATAGATTGCTTTCAAACACTGTTCTGTGTTAGAAATCAACACTTTTAAGGACTTTTCACAAAGTAGATATTTTTATTTTTGTGTTAGTGATTATAGAATAAAAAGATTTTATGTTTTCTTCCAAGGTTACTAAAATAGATGTGGAAACTGAGCTTCAAACATATAAACATTCTCGGCAGGGGCTGGATGAAATGTACAATGAAGCCAGAAGGCAGCTTCGAGATGAATCTCAGTTACGGCAGGTAGGTAACGTTGAAGTTACTTTAGCAAAATCCTGGGAATAGCTTAACTTCAAGCAAGCACCATCTCAAGTCTTTTTCAGCCCTATCTGCCTTATCTTATTTGGTGTGGAATAGCAAACTCACCCCTTAATACTCTCAAATTCTTTTTTTTTTTTTTTTGAGACAGAGTTTCACTATTTTGCCCTCAGTAGAGTGCTGTGGCATCACAGCTCACAGCAACCTCAAACTCTTAGGCTTAAGCAATTCTCTTGCCTCTACCTCTAGAGTAACTGGGACTATAGGCGCTCACAACAATACCAGGGTTTTTTTTTGTTGCAGTTGTCATTGTTGTTTAGCAGACTAGACTGGGTTCAAACCCACCAAGCTGTAACCACTGTGCTACAGGCGCTGAGCCAATCCTCTCAAATTCTTTAAGATTCTGCTATATCAGTGCTTTTTAAACTGTTGAGTTACAGTCTATAGTTGTAAAATGAATGGGTTGTGACCAGCATTACAAAAAATGAAAAATAGAAGATATAAAAGGACATATTTAAGTATTAGTAAAACATTCTCTTTTTTTGAGATAGAGCCTCAAGCTGCTGCCCTGGGTAGAGTGCTGTGGCATCACAGCTCACAGCAATCTCCAATTCCTAGGCTTAAGCGATTCTTTTGCCTCAGCCTTCTAAGTAGCTGGGAATACAGGCACCTACCACAACACCTAGCTCTTTTTTGGTTGTAATTGTTGTTGTTTGGCAGGCCCAGGCTGGATTCAAACCCACTGGTTCTGGTGTACGTGGCTGGTGCCTTAGCGGCTTGAGCTACAGGTGCTGAGCCAAATAAAACATTCCTTAAATGACAAACTTATTGAAATGGAGAGCACATTTGTTTCCAGGATCAGGGGTGGATGAGAAGGAAGGAATGATGTGACTCTAAAATTTAATGTGGGGGGTCCTTGAGTGATGGAACTGTGGTCTGTATCTGGACTCTGGACCATATCAACGTCAGTGTCTTGGCTATGACACTGTACTACTGGTATAGTTTTTCAAGACATTAGTATTAGAGGAAATGAAGTATAAGGGTATACAGATATCTATCTTTTCTCAAAAATGCATATGAATTTGCAGTTATCTTAAAATAAAACATTTAATTGAAAGCAAAAATAGATTGGTAAAATAATGTTTAAAATTAACTTTTTTTTTTTTTTGGGACAGAGTCTCACCTTGTCACCCTTGGTATAGTGCCTTGGTGTCACAGATCACAGCAACCTCAAACTCTTGGGTTCAAGTGATTCTCTTGCCTCAGCCTCCTAAGTAGCTGGGACTATGGGTGGCTACCACAACCCTTGGCTATTTTTTAGAGACGAGGTCTTGCTCTGGCTTAGGCTGGCCTTGAACCTGTGAGCTCAGCCAATCCACCTGCCTTGGCTTCCCAAGTGCTAGGATTACAGGCATGAGCCACCATGCCTAGCCCTAATAAATTTCTTTCTTTTTTTTTCTTTTTTGTTTTGAGACAGAATCTCAAGCTTTGCCTTGGGTAGAGTGTCATGGCATCATAGCTCACAGCAACTTCCAACTCTTGGGCTCAAGCGATCTCTTGCCTCATTTTTCCTGTCTTTAGTAGAATTGGAGTGTCACTTTTGCTCAGACTGGTCTCAAACTCCTGACCTCAAGCAATCCACCTGCCTTGGCCTCCCAGAGCGCTAGGATTACAGGTGTGAGCCACTCTGCCCAGCCCAAGAAATTTCTTAAAATAAAGTTTGTTTTTTTTTTCTTTTTGAGACAGATGTGTCTCCTTGAGTAGAGTGCTATGGTGTCACAGCTCATATGTGTGCTCTTGGGTTCAAGTGATCCTCTTGCCTCAGCCTCCCTAGTAGTTGGACTACAGGTGCCTGAGATGATGCCCAGCTAATTTTTCTATTTTTTAAATTAATTAATTAATTATATTTATTTATTTATTTTTGAGACAGAACCTCAAGATGTTGCCCTGGATCAGCTGTGGCATCACAGCTCGCAGCAATTCTCTTGCTTCAGCCTCCTAAGTAGCTGGGCCTATAGGCACCCACCATACCTGGCTATTTTTTGGTTGTAGTTGTCATTGTTGTTCGGCAGGCCTGAGCTGGATTTGAACCCACCAGCTCTGGTGTATGTGGCTGACACCTTAACCACTTGAACTATAGGTGCTGAGCCTAAATTTTCTATTTTTAGTAGAGCCTGGGTCTCACTTTGTTCAGGCTGGTCTCAAACTCCTGAGCCCAAGCGGTCCACCCACTTCAGTCTCCTAGAGTGGTAGGATTATAGGTGTGAGCCACTGGGCCCAGCCATAAAAATTCTTTTTTTTGAGACAGTATCTCAGTATGTTGCTCTTGGTAGAGTGCTGTGGTGTCACAGCTCACAGCAACCTCAAACTCTTGGGCTCAAGTGATTCTCTTGCCTCAGCCTCCTAAGTAGCTAGGACTACAGGCACCTACCACAAGGCCCAGCTATTTTTTTTGTTGTTGTAGTTGTCATTGTTGTTTAGCAGGCTGGGGCTGGGTTTGAACCAACCAGATCCAGTGTATGTGGCCTGCACCCTAACCACTCAGTTATGGATGCTGAGCCACCATAAAAATTCTTTAAGAAAAGAAGTTAAAACTGTTTGAATTATCTTTGGCCTTTACCTGTGCACACTGCTTTATTTCCTTTTATTTTATTTTTGTATCATTCAGCCCCTCAAACCAGAATAGGTTCAGAAAGCCTTATTTCCTTCTGTTTAAGGAAAATTAATACTGTGTTTATGGGACCTAAAAATATTTAATTCTTGAACCAGTAGAATAGCAATGATTAAAAGAATATAGAAAATGCTTTCCATTTAGCAAAAAACTGCATTTGAGAATATTTAAAATATTATGTGGCTATAGGGCCTGGCATATTCCCTTTAGTAGACTTAAAAGATATGTAGTCTACATATCGAAAGGAATATCTTGATCCTATTAACTGTTGTGTAGCTGATTTTGACATCCTGAAGCAGCATGTGAAATAAGGATATGTTGAAATTTCAGGATGTGGAGAATGAGCTAGCAGTACAAGTGAGTATGAAGCATGAGATTGAACTTGCCATGAAGCTGCTGGAGAAAGATATCCACGAGAAACAAGATACTCTGATAGGCCTTCGACAACAACTAGAGGAAGTTAAAGCAATTAACATAGAGATGTATCAAAAGTTGCAGGTAAGGAATATTCTTAAATTCTTGTAATTTCGTTTGATACAAGCTTAAAATGAATATTTATAGGAAGGGTTTAGTTTTTAAGAGATGAGTCCGTTTTAACTATTGGCACTTTTAAAAAAGTGTCTTTTTTTCTAAATGGAAGCTTAAAAAATGTAATGAAAAGGATATCAAAGAACAAACAAAAAAAATCACCTGTCTGAATTTGTTTCTTAATGTTGAAAAGTTAACAATATGAAGATTAGAAATTTGGGGAAACTCAATCTAAACATGTAAGACATTTTTGTAAACATTTTATAGTACAGTCCTAGAAAAATTTAATTGTAATTTTTGCTTTCTTATTGTAGTTTTTTTTTTTTTTAAGAGACAGAGTCTCACTCTGTCGCCCTCAGTAGAGTGCCGTGGCATCACAGCCTACAGCAATTTCCAGCTCTTGGGCTTAGGCGATTCTCTTGCCTCGGCCTCCTGAGTAGCTGGGACTGCAGGTGCCCTCCACAATGCCCAGCTATTTTTTTTTTTGTTGCAATTTGGCCGAGGTTGGGTTTGAAGCTACCAAACTCGGTATATTGGGCCAGCACCCTACTCACTGAGCCACAGGTGCCACCCTCCTATTGTAATTATTGTGAATTTTCTTTTTCCTTTCTCTTTTTTAAAATAATTTTTTGACTGAGTCTCACTCTGGCATCCTGACTAGAGTGCTGTGGCATTATAGCTCATAGCAACCTCAAGTTCTTGGGCTCAAGTGTTCCTCTTGCCTCAGTTTTTCTATTTTTAGTAGAAATGGGGTCTTGCTATTGCTCAGGCTGATCTCAAACTCCTGAGCTCAAGCAATCCACCTGCTTTAGCCTCCCAAAGTGCTAGGACTACAGCTGCACTATGCAGGCCTATAGTCCCAGCTACTTGGGAGGCTGAGGCAAGAGAATTGTGTAAGCCCAGGAGTCTGAGGTTGCTGTGAGCTGTGATATCACTTCACTCTATAGGGGACTCTGTCTCAAAAAAAAAAAAAAAAATCAAAACCCTACTCAGGAAGCTGAAGTAGGAAGATGGCTTGAGCCCAGGAGTTTGAAAATAGCCTGGAAAAGACCCCATCCCTCCCCCCCAAAAAAATTGACCAGGCACAGTGGTTCACACCTGTAATCCTGATACTCTGGGAGTCTGAAGTGTGTGGAGTCCCTGAGCTCAGGAGTTCAAGACTGGCCTCAGCAAGGGCAAGACCCCATCTCTACTAAAAATAGATAAACTAGTCAGCAGGTGGTGTAGCCTATAGCCCCAGCTACTCAAGAGGCTGAGGTAGGAGGACTGCTTGAGCCCACAAGTTTGAGGTTGCTGTGAGCTATGATGCCATGGCATTCTAGCTAGGGAGAACAAAATGAGACTCCGTGTCAAAAAAAAAAAAAAAAGAAAGAAAGAAAGAAAGAAAACCACTGTAGGTTTGTTTTTATAAATAGGGTTCTGAAGATGGCTTGAAAGAAAAAAATGACATAATTGCCCGACTAGAAGAAAAAACCAATAACATTACTGCAGCCATGAGGCAGCTGGAACAAAGGTACAGCATTTCCAGTCTTAGTTTCTTTTCTCTTTTCTTTCCCCCCTTTTTAAGTTCAACTCTGACACCTGCCACAAAAAATCCATTAGGAAGATAAAGCTAAGAATATGTTTTTTGTTTAAGCCCAGCAGGATTTTGCCTTTTTGTTTGGTTGTTGCATGGAATCAAGTTGCTTTATATTGGGCTGATTCATTTGAAGCTGCCAATTTGTAGATTTTGTTTTAAAGGCCTAATATCAGCAATTTCATGTGGTTCAATGTATCACATAAAACAAATACACAAATAAAAACCTCAAAAAATTTAAAAACCAACAAAATTCATGGTGGGATTATCCATGATGATTTCCATGCATATTAATTGTCATATTCTTTGTCATTCTCCATCTCTTTATCTAAAATCAAACATTCTGAATTAGTGGTTTATTTTTGTTTCTTTGAGCTAGGACCCTCAACCCAACCAAAAGTATAATTTCGTTTAGATTGAATTGTTTATATTGGCATTTTTCACTTTTATTGTTGGAAAATGTAATGTATTTCCATTGCCTTGTCATGTTGGTGTCAACATATGTCTTATCATTGCTTTCTTTGAATCTATTTATGAAAAACATAACTATTAATGCTTTATTGACATGAATATTCTTTTATTGACATCCTCTTTCTTCTTTTTTCTTTTTTGTTTTCTTTATCCCCATTTCTACATTTGGACATCTTTATTACCTTTTTCTGTCTTTAATTTCTGTCCATTCCATTATGAAGTGACAACGATTTGTTAACTCAAACTAGGACAATTGCAATGTCATTGGTGAAATGTGCCAGCAGTGACACTCAGGACCAGTACAAACTGGTCAAAGATATATCTTTCTGAAGGCAGCTTGTATTTAAACAGACGAAAAGAGAATCAACAATTTTGTAATATATTAAATAGAAAAGAATTTATGCTATTAAGTATTTTAAAAGGGTATTAGGAGCCCTGTACATTTTTGGTCAGCTGCTATGGTAATACACTGCCATAAAACAGAGTGGGTGCACTTGGGTTTACAAAATTATATTCCTTAAACCTCGTGCACAAAGGCTGATTGGAGTATTGACCCTTTGGAGGTCAGGATTTTCAAATGTAATTTTATCTTTTTAGGTATTTTTTGATGGAAAATATAAAAATTGTTTTAAGTTAACCTTTTGTTTCACAATGTGTTGGCACAGATATGTTTTTCCACATTGGCCTATTCTTGCCTAGTGGCTCCCTTACTGTTTTGTAGTGTGTTTTAAAATAGCTTATAACCCAGATTGGACATGATCCTGTGCTTTAACATCTCAGTTCTCCAGTTCTCCCTGGCACTCTTCTATGATAGCACAACTTCGCGGCCTACCTCACTCTCTTATTTTACTTTCTGTAACACTAGAGAAAAGCTTGTGTCTACCCCTGCCCCCTTAATCTTTTATTTGAGATTTTGAGATAACTTAAATGTTACTCTCCTTTCCTTGGAAACAACATTTATACTCCCGAAATGCATAAGCGATGCCTCATTGATATGGTTTTAAGGAAGAAGGGAAAAGGCAGGTTTTTTTTGTTAGTTGAATAGAAATTTCTCTTGTGATTCCCTATAAGGAGTTAATGTCCCTTGAATTTTGGGAGCTATTTTCTTATAAAAATATTGAAGTTAAATCTAAGAAATCTTAGATGGCCAAAGGAAGGCAGGGAGTGGAGCTAAGCACAGGGTTAAGCAATGACTTACAAGTAAAAGTAGCAAAAATGAAAATAACTTCTAAGCTAATTTTTAATATTCGATAGTGAGGAACAAAAATGATCATTAGAGAGTGATGCCAACTAGCACTAAGTTCTTTTTGAATTTAAAAACATATACATATGCATACACATACACACATACACACAGAGAGCTTTGGCATAATTCAGTGAAGACCCTGTAGGAAGAACTTGACCATCATTTGAAGTAATTGCAGGTCTTTGCTCTTGGCCTTGTAGCACACTTGATTCCTGGCATACACATCATAGCATAACATATAACAGTGACTTCTTCACCTAGTGTAGACATAAGTACTATGCTTTTCATGGTTTTGTAAAAAGGCAGTAATATACCTATTATACGTTGAAATTTGATTCATTATGCTCTACATAAGTGGTAAAGGCTGTATTGCTTTGCATTGTTAATTAAGAACAAGAAATAAAACAAATTCTAAGATAGTATTCTGGGCATATTATATGTTGTATTGAAAAAAAACCCACAAAACAATTTCTAGACATTGTGTGGCTCTTTCACGTTTGAGTTTGTGAGTTCTCTCCCAAACTTTGTTTTCATTTAGAAATGTTTCTATTTCCCCATTTTTCTTTTATTTGTCTTCTTCACCCTTTTACACCCTAGTTCTAGCCTCAGTTTTACCCAAAGTTGATTTGAATTACACCAGATTGCAGCAAGCAGAGAAGGCGCAAATGGAAGCTGAAGATGAGGACGAAAAATATCTACAGGAATGTCTGAATAAATCTGACAGTCTCCAGAAACAAATCTCTCAAAAGGAGAAACAACTGTGAGTATTTTACTTTGGAAACAAGTACTTGTATTAGTGTAATTCCCCCTTCCATTTTTCTGTGTCTTATGGTAGAATACTGATATTTTTATTTATCTAATGATGCTAGCTAGATTATAGTGTTCACTTCAAAAAACAAATTAGAAAATATAATTATGATAATACTTCTGTTTTTGCTCACTTTATTATTTTCAGAGTATTTTCAACTCTGTCTTGCTATTTTCTTGCTCTGGGAGAGTTTTATTTCTTTTGTTCTTTAATTTTAATCTGATGGTTATTATATTTCTGGGTACTGAGTATAATAGGCTTTGTAACTCCAAGGAGCTTACATTACCAGACAACGTGCTATTTTCTGAGATATTTTTATTGATATTAATTCTTTATATGATCTATATATGACCGTTGGGAAGGATGTTAGTGTGTGTCGTTGTGTGGGAAGAAAGCAAATTGCAGACAGTATGCCAAATATCTTGGGGGGTTTTGTAAAATTAAACAAAATATGGTGTGTAAATACCATGTTTCCCTGAAAATAAGATCTACCCAAAAAGTAAGACCTCGCAGGATTTCTATGCGTTTGTTAAATATAAGCCCTACCCCAATAATAAGACCTAGTGCTGGGTGTGGCTATGCAGCATATCTGCATAGCCACGCCATACATTTTGGTGCCGAGAGAGACATCCTCTGAAAATAAGCCCTAGTATGTCTTTTTGAGAAAAAATAAATATAAGACAGTGTCTTATTTTCGGGGAAACAAGGTATGTGGGTGTGGGTATATATATTTACATATACATAGAAAAGCTTTCAAAGAATATACATTCTTGGGAGTGGTTATCTTAGGGCAGTGATAGCAAGTTGACAGGAGCATTTTGGTTTTTATTTTATAAACATCAGTATTTTTTTTCCCACTTGTTACTTCTGTTATTAAAAAAAAATAGAGAATTTTGTATTATGTTAACTGATCATTAAAGAAGACTACATTCCATGTATGATGTATAAGTTGCTAAACTGCCTTTGGATCTGTTGGTTGAAGTATTAAGTTCCTTTGTATTTTTTTTTTTTTTTTGAGACACAATCTCACTTTGTAGCCCTCAGTAGAGTCCATGGCATCATGGCTCATAGCAACCTCAAACTCTTGGCCTTAAGCCATCCTCTTGCCCTTAAGTGATCCTCTTGCCTTAGCCTCCCAAGTAACTGGGATAACATGCATTCTGCCCACACTCAGCCAATTTTTGAAATTTTTTTTTTTAAGACAGTCTTATTTTGTCACCCTCGGTAGAGGGCTGTGGCATCACAGCTCATAGCAACCTCCAAGTCCTGGACTTAGGCAATTCTCTTACCTCAGCCTCCCTAGTAGCTGGGACTACAGGTACCCACCACAACGCCTGGCTATTTTTGTTGTTGTTGCAGTTTGGCCAGGGCTGGGTTCGAACCTGTTACCCTTGGTATATGGAACCGGCTCCCTACTCACTGAGCCCCAGGCGCTTCCATAATTTTTGAAATTTTTGGTAGAGTCAGGGTCTCACTGTGTTGCTCAGGCTGATTTTGAATTCCTGATCTCAAGTGATCCTCCCACTTGAGCCTCCCAACGTGCTAGGATTATAGACATGAGCCACTGGACCTGGCCTCAACATGAGTTTTTATAGGGACAGATATTCAAACCAAAAAGACATGTATTATTATAGCTGGGCAGTGCTGAAAGTACAGGCTCCCTGTGTGGGATTCTCTTATCCTACCACCACAGGTCACTGGGGGATACCTCATTATTGTCAGGCACTTCACTCAGCTTTTGCTGACAAAGGTTTGGAAATGGGTGCATGGGTTTTTTGGGGGGTTTTGCTAGAATAGGCATTTATTGTCAGAAAATAATCCATTTTGCTAGGCTGTCTCTTTCCTAGCCCTTTGGCAAGACAGCAGGTTCTTCATGGGGCTTTTTGGTCTTTGCCCAAAAACGTTTACAGGTTGAGGGCTTCTTCAGTACCCATTCTGAGTAATATGCATATAGGAGACAAGAAGAAGCCTCAGGTAACTGCCACCATATTGTTCCTGGCTTTCCTGGGTTCATAGCTGATCCTCTTTCTTCTGTGCCTTTCAGAATCATCACCTTTTTTTTTTTTTTTTTTGACATAATGTCCAGGGTTTTTAACTATACTTAGTTGGAGGATAGGGAGTAAAGGGTTACTCCAACTTGTACAGAACCAGAATTCTAAGCTTCTTTTAAATTAAAAATACTTTGAGGAACTGGTAGATGGAATTCCCTGGCTTTAACCTGGGGAATATTATTGTGATTGAAAACTTGCATCATTTACACACGTGAAAATTGTGAAACTACAACCTGGCCCACCCAAACCAAAACCATTTAGCAAATACAAATTTTGTCTTTAATTTTAGCACTTTCCTAAAAGGACAGGAGAAACACTCGGGGTTTTCTTTGGCAGTAAAAGAATAAAAGAAGCATTGAAGTTGGGCAGCGCCTGTGGCTCAGAGGAGTGGGGCGCTGGCCCCATATGCCAGAGGTGGCGGGTTCAAACCCAGCCACGCCAAAAACTGCAAAAAAAAGAAAAAGAAGCATTTAAGTCATCCTGTTATCAGTACTGCCTTGAGCTTTGTTGTGTAAATCTCTGCTCTGCCAAATGAAACGCAGGAAAAGGAAGATGGGACACCTTGCCAGTCAGTAGAAGACAGTCTGATACTCTGTTAGTGAATCACCTTTCTAGTGGTTGACAGAAGGGTAAGACAAATGTGACTTTCTATAGTGTTGCCACTGTTTGATCCCTGCCCAAAAAAATGTCACAGGGACCTGCCCTTCCCTGTTGTAGGGCTAAACTACTCAGTGAGTCTTGGGTATACTTCCTAAGAGATGTTTGTCCCCGGTAAAACTATAAAAGTAATTTTGTCTCTCATTTGATGCCATTTTAGTAGCGCATGAACATGTTAGCAGTTTGTTGATCTAGGGAATTCTATATGGTCCAGAAAAATTGGAATTATAGGTATAGAAATGGGCATTTGGGACTTTGTAAAAGAAAAACAAATTTCATGTTTTCCCCTAAAGTGGAAGTAATTTTAACAGCTTCTGATTATGAAAAGATTATGTGTTTTCTTGGCTAAAAATTAAGAAAATATGGAAGAATGTGAAGAAAATAAAGAGAGAGAACCATTTTGAAACAATTTGAAGAATCCTTGTAGTTTTTTGGTTAGGCATCAATATTTTTTGTGTTCTCAGAAATAGGATCATGCTGCATACCCTTTGGTGTCTTGTTTATTTTATTTACTACATCACAGACATTGTATTATATGCATTAATATAGGTCTGTGCCATCACATAAAAATTAACCTAAAGGAATTTTCTTTCTTTTTTTTTTTTTTAAGAGACAGAGTCTCACTTTGTTGCCCTTGGTAGAGTGCTGTGACCTCACAGCTCACAGCAACCTCCAGCTCTTGGGCTTAGGCGATTCTCTTGTCTTAGCCTACTGAGTAGCTGGGACTATAGGTGCCTGCTGCAATGCCCAGCTATTTTTTTGTTGCAGTTTGGCCAGGGCTGTGTTTGAACCTGCCACCCTTGGTATGTGGGGCCAGCACTTACTCAATGAGCCACAGGTGCCGCCCTGTTTATTTAAAAATTTTGTTCATGGCTCGGCGCCTGTGGCTCAAGTGGCTAAGGCGCCAGCCACATACACCTAACGTGGCAGGTTCAAATCCAGCCCGGGCCCATCAAACAACAATGATGGCTGCAACCGAAAAAAAATAGCCAGGCGTTGTGGCGGGCGCCTGTGGTCCCAGCTACTTGGGAGGCGGAGGCAGAAGACTCACTTGAGCCCGGGAGTTGGAGGTTGCTGTGAGCTATGCCACGGCACTCTACCCAGGGGGACAGCTTGAGGCTCTGTCTCAAAAAAAAATAAAATAAAATAAAAAATAAAAATTTTGTTCATGATGGGTGTTTTTATTTGAGCATTTTAATTTTTTTATGTAATTGTATCTTCTTTTTTCCTTTATGGTTTCTGCCTTGGTTATTCAATATATATTTCAATACTATGTTTATATAACTTAAAACCAAATTTTTTTCTTTGTTTTTTCACTCAGTTTTTTCTGATTCTAGATGATAAAGCCACTAAACGGAGTACTCTGTGTTCTAGTTACATTAGTGTTTGTAACATATATAGTTCTTTTTTTTTTTGAGATAAGAGTCTCATTTTGTCGCCCTTGGTAGAGTGCTGTATTGTCACAGCTCACAGTAACCTCCAACACTTGGACTTAAGCGATTCTCTTGCCTGAGCCTTCCACATAGCTGGGACTACAGGTGCCTGTCACAATGCCCAGCTATTTTCTTGCTGCAGTTGTCATTGTTGTTTGGCAGTCCCAGGCCAGGTTCGAACCCTCCAGCCCTGGTACACATGGACGGTGCCCTAGCTGCTGAGCTATAGGTGTTGAGCCTATAGTTCTTACTTAACATTGTTGATACATGGGTTACTACAAAAGTTTTGAGACAGACTGTGTTATAGTCCATTATTTCATATTAAGAAACAGCAGTATCCTTTCTGATTCACCTGTGGAGGCTTCAGCTGACTTGGGTTATTGCTGTTGCTGGGGCTTCATTTGTCTCCATCTATGCAGATGTTCTATTTTTTAATTTTTGTGCATCTCAAAACTTTCATAATGACCCCTAGTGTAGATTCTTAGAAACTATAATTAAGCAAAACAACCAGTTTTACCATAGGCTCTTGATACAAACAAGAGTTAAGTTCCTATGGCATATTTCTAGTTACAAGAAACATTACTGAACCTCTAAATAAAGACTAAAACACTTCTAATATTAAATATTGAAATAAATGTGAGCCATATTACATTTAAGAAAGATTAATAAAAAGAAGGAAGTGAATTATTTGCCCAGTTAATGTTTAAGCTTAGAGTTGTGGGTGGCTGGGTCCCATCTTAACAGCACAGGGCACCAGTGGGAGCCAGTCCTGGACAGGATGCCCTTCCATCCTAGGCACTCACATATACACCCATGCTCACTCACATGGAGATCTTGTAGCCAGTGAACTGAGTGTGCACATCTTTGGGATGCGGGAAGAAACCAAAGTACCCAGAAAAAAACCCATGCAGACATAGGGGGAACATGCAAATTCTACACCAGTGGCCCGGGCCAGGAATCAGTTATTTTGTTTATTTATTTATTTTTTTTCTGAGACAGAGTCTCAAGCTGTCACTCTTAGTAGAGTGCTGTGGTGTCACAGCTCACAGCAACCTCCAACTCTTTGGCTTAAGTGATTCTCTTGCCTCAGTCTCCCAAGTAGCTGGGACTACAGGTGCCTGCCACAACACCCGGATATCTTTGGGTTGTAGTTGTGATTGTGGTTTGGCAGGACTGGACTGGATTCAAACCTGCCAGCCCCAGTGTATGTGGCTGGTGCCCTAGCTGCTTGAGCTACAGGTGTCAAGCTGGTTTTTTTTTTTAACATCAACATTATAATGAAGTAAAGTTTAATGAAACATCATTATTCAAGGACTGTATCTGTCCCTCTGTATTCCCTTTAAATTTGTAGAGAGATAGTATTACTCTTAGATATCTCATCTCTTTGACTTGAATCATACAATCTCAAACTTATTCCACTGGCAAATATGTGGCTGTATTTGAAAGTGCTAACTATGAGGAAACAAAAAGTAATCAAAATGTTAACACAAAGCCTGGGTGCTGTGGCTCATGCCTATAATCCTAGCAGTCTGGGAGGCCAAGGCAGGTGGATTGCTTGAGCTTAGGAGTTCCAGACCAGTCTGAACAAGAGCGAGGCCCTGTCTCGAAAAATAGCTGGGCATTGTGGCAGGTGCCTGTAATCCTAGCTACTCTGGAGGCTGAGGCAAGAGGATCGCTTGAGCTCAAGAGTTTGAAGTTGAGCTCAGCACCTGTGGCTCAATCGGCTAAGGCGCCAGCCACGTACACCTAAGGTGGCAGGTTTGAATCCCCAGCCCGGCCCCGCCAAACAACAATGATGGTTGCAACCAAAAAGTGGCCGGGCGTTGTGGTGGGCGCCTGTAGTCCCAGCTACTTGCGAGGCGGAGGCAGGAGACTCACTTGAGCCCAGGAGTTGGAGGTTGCTGTGAGCTGTGATGCTATGGCACTCTACCCAGGGGGATAGCTTGAGGCTCCATCTCAAAAAAAAAGAGTTTGAAGTTGTTCTGAGGTATAATGCCACGGCACTAAACCCCAGGGTGACTGAGTGAGTCTCTGTCTCATAAAAAGAAAAAAAAAATTTAACACAAAAATATTGAAATAATGTAATGCTGTAATATACTCAGTATTATAAGATATAGTATTAAAATTAAAATGTAAAGTATTAGAAACTATAGTGTTATTAGTATATATAACTTCATTTGTTATAACTACTTATGAAAAATAATTATGGGAATGATTTTATTTTTGTCAACCTAAAATGCAGAAATTCAGCTACTTTTGTTTTACCAGCTAACGCTTGTAAGAATAATGTTGGAGTGCTTTCGGATGAGAACTGGCATTTATAGGCAGTATGGACTTTCTCCCGGTGTCTGCTGTGGGGTTAGATCTCGCCTGTAATTGGTCAACCTCAGTTACTTTGTACTAGGGCTGATTGTCATTTTCTGTTTCTTTTATTTCTGTTTTTTTTTAGAGACAGAGTTTTACTTTGTTGCCCTCAGTAGAGTGCTGTGGTGTCACAGCAACCTCCAAGTCCTGGACTTAGGCGATTCTCTTGCCTCAGCCTCCCAAGTAGCTGGGACTACAGGCCCCTGCCACAATGCCTGGCTATTTTTTTTTTTTTTTTTTTTTTGAGACAGAGCCTCAAGCTGTCACCCTGGGTAGAGTGCCGTGGCATCATAGCTCACAATAACCTCCACCTCCTGGGCTCAAGCGAGTCTCTTGCCTCTGCCTCCCAAGTAGCTGGGACCACAGGCACCTGCTATAATGCCTGACTTATTTTTTGGTTGCTGCCATCATTGTTGTTTGGTGGACCCGGGCTGGATTCGAACCCGCCATCTTAGGTGTACGTGGCTGGCGCCTTAGCCGCTTGAGCCATAGGCGCCGAGCTCTGGCTATTTTTTTGTTGCAGTTTGGCTGGGGCCGGGTTCAAACCTGCCACCCTCGGTATATGGGGCCAGTGTCCTATTCACTGAGCCGTAGGCGCTACTGGATTTTCTGTTTCTAATGTTAAATTGATTTAGTGATTGCTACAATTCTCATGTCAGGTTAATCCTTTTCACTAGGTACATCATCATCAAGATTTTCACATGGCATAGAAATGTAAATAATTATAGCCCTACTTTTCTCTCCTTAGTTCCATTCCCAAGATGTAACCAGTTTTAGTACTATGGGGTGGGCCTTTCCACAGCATTTTCTATGCCTGTACCACACTTGTGCATGTAGAATTAATAAATGATATAAACTATTGTTTAGCAAGGATTTTTATTTGTGGCTGACAAATAATTACACAAAAACAAATACTTTGTGTTTGGTGAATATTGTGCTGCTGAATTTGTTTACTAAAAATATTTCTGAAAGAAAATGTCTGAAGAAGAAATGTATTACAAAGAGCAATCAACCAAAAAAGATGTTCCTGTTAAAGAGTACGTACAACTGTGATGTGAGAAATAGCACTGAGCTTCTGTGTGTTATTTGTCATTCAAGGGTACAACTGGAAACGGACTTGAAGATTGAAAAGGAATGGAGACAGACTTTGCAGGAAGATCTTCAAAAGGAGAAAGATATCTTATCTCATCTTAGAAATGAGACCCAACAAGTCGTTAGTCTTAAAAAAGTAAATAGTGGTAAAACTTTTAAAAATTGTATCTTGATTAGTGTTAACTTATTTAAAAGATAAGCCATAATTTACATGTATACCAAGGAAACAGGATATACTAGTCATAAAAAATATCAGTAAGGAGATAAAGTAAATAGAAAACATTTGATACATAGAACAGCTAAGAAAGAGCTTTGGATACATAGTTCTGTTTCTCATAAAAAGCTAAAGGATAGGGCAGCGCCTGTGGCTGAAGGAGTATGGTGCTGGCCCCATATACCGGGGGTGGCGGGTTCAAGCCCAGCCCTGGCCAAACTGCAAAAAAAAAAACCCCATGCTTTTGGGTGGTGCCTGTGGCTCAAGGAGTAGGACACTGGCCCCATATACTGGAGGTGGCAGCTTCCAACCTGGCCCTGGCCAAAAACAAAAAAAAAGCTAATGGATAGTGGTTCCTTGTTAATGGTATATATACAATGTGGAGTTTCTTATTTCTCTTTTCTAAATGGAATTTTCTTTTATTGTTCTGAAGGAGTTCCTTAACCTCCAGGATGAAAATCAGCAGTTGAAAAAAATATATCATGAACAAGAACAAGCTCTTCAAGAACTTGGCAACAAACTTAGCGAGTAATTTCTCTTTTTTCCTTCAACTAAGTAGTTACTTTTATAAAAGGTATAAGTGAAATAGAAACACTAGCTGGGTATTGTGGGGGGTGCCTGTAGTCCCAACTACTTATGAGGCTGAGGCAAGAGGATCCCTTGAGCCTAGGAGTTTGAGGTTGCTGTGAGCTGATGCCACTCTCCTGGGGGAATCAGACTGAGACTCTGTCTCAAAAACAAAAAACAATGGCTCGGCGCCTGTGGCTCAGTGCCTGTGGCTCAGTCGGCTAAGGCGCCAGCCACGTACACCTAAGGTGGTGGGTTCGAATCCCCAGCCCGGGCCTGCCAAACTACAATGATGGCTGCAACCAAAAAATGACCAGGCATTTTGGCAGGTGCCTGTGGTCCCAGCTACTTGGGAGGCAGAGGCAGGAGACTCGCTTGAGCCCAGGAGTTGGAGGTTGCTATGAGCTGTGATGCCATGGCACTCTACCCAGGGGGATAGCTTGAGGCTCCGTCTCAAAAAAAAA
>CAUYQV010157008.1:0-13315 GCA_963574575.1 Galagoides demidoff | reverse complement strand
CAGGCGCCCGCCACAACGCCCGGCCATTTTTTGGTTGCAGCCATCATTGTTGTTTGGTGGGCCCGGGCTGGGGATTCGAACCCGCCACCTTAGGTGTAAGTGGCTGGCACCTTAGCCGATTGAGCCACAGGCGCCGAGCCAAGTTTCAAGTTTTTGTGTGGACATAAGTTATTTTTCCTAGGAACATATCTAGAAGTAGAATTGCTGTGTCATTTGGTAACTCTACGTTTAACATTTTGAGGAACTGCTAGACTATTTTCTAGAGCTGCTGCACACTTTTACACACTTTCTTTTTTGAGATAGAGTCTCACTTTGTTGCCCTCAGTAGAGTGACATGTCTTCATAGCTCACAGCAACCTCAAACTCTTGGGCTCAAGCGATACTCTTGACTCAGCCTCTCAAGTAGCTGGGACTATAGGTGCCTGGCAGAACACCTGGCTAATTTTTAGAGACGGGTTCTTGCTCTTGCTCAGGTTGGTCTCGAACTCGCAAGCTCAGGCAATCCACCTATCTTGGCCTCCCAGAGTGCTAGGATTACAGGTGTGAGCCACCGTGTCCGGCCCACACTTTTACACTCTTGTTAGCAATGTATGACAGTTCTAATTCTTTCTCTACCAACACTTGTTATTGTAACTGAAGTGCTATCTTACTGTGTATTCATTTATTTATTGAAATAGAGTCTCACCTTGTCACCCTCAGTAGAGTGCTGTGGCATCTAGCTCACAGTAACCTCAAACTCTTGGGCTCAAGTGATTCTCTTGCCTCGGCTTCCTAAGTAACTGGGACTACAGGCGCTCGCCACAAAACCCCCTATGTTTAGAGAGGAGGTCTCGCTCTGGCTCAGGCTGGTTTGGAATTCATGAGCTCAGGCAATCCACCTGCCTCAGCTTCAAAGAGTGCTAGGATTATAGGCAGGAGCCACTGTGCCCGGCCCTTACCGTGTTTTTAAAAAATTAATTCTTTTGTGTTGTGGTTTAGGATTTGCATTTCCCTGGTGAATAATCACATTGAATATTTTTTCTTCTGCTCATTGGCTATTTGTATATCTTCTTTGGAGAAATGTCTATTCAAGTCCTTTACCATTTTTTAAATTGGGATATTGTCTTTATACTGCTGATTGTAAGAGTTCTTTATATATATTGTATGCAACTGGAGATTTTGTGCTTCTCAGAGCTTTTTTTTTTCTTCTCAAAGTGTGAAGTGTTCCGTAAACAAAGTCCTTGAAACGTGAACTGACTGAGATAATTTTCCAGGTTGGAAAAATCATAGAACTAGTGACAGGAAACTCCTGTGCAGGAATTACCTGTGTGGAGAGTCTGATCAATTTGGAAGCCAAATAACCAAAAATATAAAAGAAGTCAGGCCAAGAGTAGTGGCTCACACCTGTAATCCTAGTACTGTGGGAGGCCAAGGCAGATAGACTGGTTAAGCTCAGGATTTGGAGACCAGTCTGATCAGAGACCAGCCTGTCTCTACTAAAAACAGAAAAACTAGCCATGGGTTGTGGTGGGTGCTTGTAGCCCCAGCTGCTTGTAGCTCCAGCTTCATGTGGTAAGACAACAAGAAGGCTTGAGCCCAAGAGTTTGAGGTTGCCATAAGCTGTGACGAGGCCATGGCACTCTACCCAGGGCAACAGAGGGGCGGCACCTGTAGCTCAAGGAGTAGGACACCAGCCCCATATACCAGAGGTGGTGGGTTCAAACCCGGCCTCTGCCAAAAACTGCAAAATAAATAAATAAAATAAAATAAAAATTAAAGTACTGGCTTGGCGCCTATAGCTCAGTGGTTAGGGAGCCAGCCACGTACACTGGAGCTGGTAGGTTTGAACCCAACCCGGGCCTGCCAAACAACAACGACAACTACAACCAAAAAATAGCCGGGCATTGTGGCAGGTACCTGTAGTCCCAGCTCCTTGGGAGGCTGAGGCAAGAATTGCTTAAGCCCTAGAGTTTGAGGTTGCTATGAGCTGTGAGGCCACGGCACTCTACCAAAAGCAACAAAGTGAGATTCTATGTCAAAAAAAAAAAAAAAGTACTTTCTAGACAAGATGTTGAGTTGAGTCATGCCTCAAGCTAGAAGGTTGTAAACAAAAAAAGAGCCTCCATTAGTAGTTACCTCAGATACTTCCTGAATCTTCTTTTAAATATTTGACTCAAAATAGATTCATTCTCTCTGGACAAGATGTCATGAGAAGGCCAGGTGAGTTGGCTTATGCCTGTAATCCTAGCACTCTGGGAGGCTGAGGCAGGTAGATTGCTTGAGCGTAGGAGTTCAAGACTAACCTGAACTAGAGTGAGACCCTGTCTCTAAAAATAGCCACCCAGGTGTGGTGGGTGCCTGTGGTCCCATTTACTCCGGAGGCTGAGGCAAGAGGATCACTTAAGCCCAAGAGTTTGAGGTTGCTATGAGCTATGAGGCCATGGCATTCTATCCAGGGTGACAGAGAAAGATGTGATGAGAGAATTGAAGGGTTAATAAAATTACATGTAAAAATATTCTCCATTTACTTTTTCCTGGGACTTTAGGTAAGAATATAAAAACTCCACCACCCTTGAGCAGGATGAGCCGGGAAGACTTGGAGGACAGGTTCTTTCGACTTCATGAAGAGCATCTGTTAGTAAAGGAGCTTTCTTGGAAGCAACAGGATGAGATCAAAAGGTACCTAGAGTTCTCCTAAATTTGTAAAAGCTGTATCTATACCAGACCTACAACACATTAAACAAAAAGAAATCCATTTTGTTGAGATATCTGTACCAAAAAACAATTCAAGGGCCAAATGTATTTGGCTCCAAAATTAATTTTTGAAGCAATATTCCTTTGGTCTATTTTTTTGCCAAACACATCAATAGATTGTGACCATAGGCAGGCAACAAAGCATCATCAAGAACCCGGATGATACTGTTCTCACTCACAGAACAAGAGAGTAGATGGGCTTTTGCCCTGGTCACAAAAGAGGAGATGGAGACAGGGGAATAGTCAAAATCTCAGAGGAACAAAGACTGAAGGGGCAAGTAATAGAAGGGGTCTTTATTTACAATACAAAACCAAATATCATATTGATCCTTTATTACTGTATGTAGGAATGCGGTAAGTGCTTTACATATTTAACTAAATAATACTACAAATACTATTAACTCATTTATTAACAGTATGAAAGTAGTATCATTAAGAGGAAAATGAATCTCTTCTCGACCTTTTGGCTAAGATCAGGTGAAGGGGAAAATGAAGCTCATTACACAGCTTGCCCAAGATCATACCTAGAGCGCAGCTCTTAACTGCAAAGTGTATTATATGCAGTGATCTTAGGTTATTGGTCTTCAAAGGTGGATCTCTGGGGTGGGGACCTGGAAAGGAATCTAAGATAGGGGTGTGGGGAGATAAACAGATGTGAAGAATGGGAATTCTGAAGTCCAGAGTCTATCCCTAGGACACATTTTGAAGATAGTGCTCTCCAGCCAAAGACAGCTAGGCACATACCCGTAGTTGAGCAAGTTAGGTTTATTACTAATTACAGCCAGAGAAAATACACACCATGGGGAGCTAAAGGCATTTCAGTAAATGTGTCAGAACCTATTAGAGTGTCTGAGTTATGTTTGGTTGGGTGATGTGGGGGAGGATTCAAGGAAATACAAATTTGTTCCAGATTTGATGGTGTCAGAAGGTGTGGACAGGCTTAGTGCCTCAAGTGGCTAGGGCCTCCAGGTGCATGCACCGGAGCTGGCGGGTTCTAGTCCAGCCCAGGCCTGCCAAACAACAATGACGACTACAACCAAAAAATAGCTGGGCATTGTGGTGGGTGCCTATAGTCCCAGCTACTTGGGAGGTTGAGGCAAGAGTTAAACCTAAGAGTTAGAAGATGCTGTGAGCAATGACGTCATAGCACTCTACTGAGGGCGACATCGTGAGACTCTGTCTCAAGAAAAAAAAAAGAAGGTGAGGACAGTTCTACATTCAGAGAGACTAGAGTAAGGTTGAAGCTCTGATTGGCAGAGAGGTGCTGTCACTCATATTAGCCTGTAGAGAATGATGTTTGGTATTTGCTTTCTCCTTGTGACCCCCAGAAGTCATTGAGAGCTTTGTTTAGAATCTACAGGATTGTAGGCTTCCACTGTAGACCGGTAGTCTCTGAGTTGGTGACATTTGTTTATATTGTGAGGAGGACTTGAAAATTTGGTTAAGTCGAAAGGTTACATGAGCCAAAAAATCTTGCTTCTTGGTGGGTAACCCAGAGTACTTGAGATCATGGATGTTAAACCTAGATTCTATCCCCCTGGCTTTGGGCCAAGTTACTGAGCTATTTTATGCCTTGATTTCTTTATTTAGATATAATGATATATAATAACAATAGCTCACACCTACAGCACTTACAGTGCCCCATCATTGTTCTAAGTATTTTACATATATTAACTTCTATTTTTTTTTTTTTGAGACAGAGTCTCACTATGTTGCCCTCAGTAGAGTGCAGTGGCCTCACAGCTCACAGCAACCTCTAACTCTTAGGCTTAAGCAATTCTCTTGCCTCAGCCTCCCAGCTGGGACTACAGGCACCGGTCACAACACCTGGCTATTTTTTCGTTGTCGTTGTAGTTGTCATTGTTGTTTAGCTGGCCCAAGCCCAGTTAGAACCCACCAGCCTCGGTGTATGAGTCTTGCGCCGTAACCACTGTGCTACAGGCATGGAACCATACATATATTAACTTCTTTATTCCTCATAACAATCTAGCAAGGTAGATACTATTTTAATATCTATTTATAGATTACAAAAACTGAGCACAGAAAGGTTAAGTGACTTGCCCAAGGGCAAAGTTAGTAAATGTCAGAATAGGCAGGCAGTCTGTCTGAGCTCAGGAGGCCATAACAAGACACCCCAGACAGGGAACCTAACCAACAGGTATTTATGTTCTCACAGTTCTGGAGGCTGGAAGTCTGAGATCAGGGTGCCAGTCTTGTCAGATTCTGGTGAAGGTAATCTTTCAAGCTTGAAAAATGAATCTTTTTCTCTATGTCCTTACATGACGATGGTGGGGAATGGAAGAGCAGGAATCTCCTCTCCTCTGATTATAAGGCCACAGTTCTATCCAATTAGGTCTCCACCTGTGTGACCTCCTTTAAACTTAATAACCTCCTAAAGACCCAATCTTCAGCCACAGTCACATGAGGTTAGGGCTTCAATATATGAATTTGGGGGTGAGGGACACAATTCAGTCCATAGCACGATGAAACCAGAGAATCTGATGGTAATGATAAAACACATGATTTGAACTCAAGATAATGACTGTTCACCATAGGTGAGGCTCAGTATATAGTAGAAATTACAAAGAAGTAGTCTTTAATTTGGGGCACATATCCAGGAGTAGATAGATAAGTGGAATGGAAAAGAAAATATTAAAATTTCTACTTATGGCTCGGCACCTGTGGCTCAAGTTGCTAAGGTGCCAGCCACATACACCTGAGCTGGTGGGTTTGAATCCAGCCTGGGCCCGCCAAACAACAAAGACGGCTGCAACCGAAATATAGCTGGGTGTTGTGGCAGGTACCTGTGGTCCCAGCTACTTGGGAGGAGGAGGCAGGAGACTTGCTTGAGCCCAGGAGTTGGAGGTTGCTGTGAGCTGTGATAGACAGCACTTTACCTAGGGTGACAGCTTGAGGCTCTGTCTCAAAAAAAAAAAAAATTTCTACTTATATTTATCACCCCTTTAAAAATTAGTTTTTTCCTCTTTCCCTAAGTAGCTTGAGGTGATCTGTGAAAATGGTTTGCTATTCACTGGACCCAGAAAACCCCACAAAGTCATGCAAATCAAGAGGTTCAAATCTTTATGTTCACTTTAAGAATACAAGTGAAGGGCAGCTCCAGTGTCTCAATACTTAGGGTGAGCGGGTTCGAACCCAGCCCGGGCCTGCTAAGCAACAGTGACAACTGCAACCAAAAAAAAAATAGCTGGGCATTGTGGCAGGCACCTGTAGTCCCAATTACTTGGGAGGCTGAGGCAAGAGAATCACTTAAGCCCTGAAGTTGAAGGTTGCTGTGAGCTGTGATGTCATGGCGCTCTACAGAGGGCAACAAAGTGAGACTCTGTCTCAAAAAAAAGAACACAAGTGAAACTGCCAGACCATCAGGGGTATGCACATAGGAAAAGCCACCAGATATTTGAAGGATGTGTCACTTTAAAGAAACGGTGTGGGCTGGGTATGGTATCTCACACCCTATGATCCTAGCACTTGTGAGGCTGAGGCAGGTGGATTGCCTGAGCTTAAAGGTTCAAGACCAGCCTAAGCCAGAACGAGACTCGTCTCTAAAGAAAAAAAAAATTGCCTGGTGTTGTGGTGGGTGCCTGTAGTCCCAGGTACTCGGGAGGCTGAGGCAAGAGAATCGCTTTAGCCCAAGAGTTTGAGGTAGCTATAGCTATGACACCATGGCACTCTACCAAGGGAGACAAAGTGAGACAAGAAAGGAAAAAGGAAAGGAAAGGAAAGAAGGAAGGATCATTCTGATGTTACAACGGTAGAGTTGGTAGTGTGGACACAGGGTCAGTGCCAAAAATTAATAGAATAATGCTGAACTTAAGGGTTTAGATGTAGATTCTCTGGTCATTGAGCATATCCTGGTAAACAAAGCACCCAAGATGTATAACAGAACTTAAGGGAGCTAACGGTTGCATGAAGTTCCCCCGCCACATAGAGATGATCCTTACTGAAAAAGAACAAATTGTTTCTAAACCGTAAGAAGAATTAGCACAGAAGGAAAACATATCCCGGAAGAAACTGAAGAAACGAAAACTTATGGCATGGGAATAGATGTAACATAAAATAAATCCAAAGAACAGTAAAAAAAAAAAAAAAAAGTTTTTTTTGTTTGTGTTTGATAATGACTATAATTTATTAGTAGTGAAATAAATATAAATAATTTAAAAATTTTATATATATAGGGGGGTGCTCCAATACTCCCAACAAATTTATTGGGAGACTGCCCCAACAATTTTTGCTGAGTGTGTGTCACTGCAACAGAATAGACGAAGCCAGGCACTGTGATATCCTTATCCTTAGAGAGTTAGAGTGTACTAGGGAAAATTAACTTTTTAAGTGTAAAAAACCATGGTAGATCAATTCATACCACAGATCAGTTCATAATTATTTTTCCCAAATAAACTGCTATAGAAGGAGAAGCCACGGGCTTTACTTTGCTGTAGGCTGAGGACGACCCTGCTCCGGTTGAACGCTGCGGGCCGGGACCTGCGGGCGGAGGCGGCGGCGGCGCAGCTCTCGGAGCCCGCGAGGCGGCGGCGGGACGCGGGGAGGCGGCAGCGCCTCTCCATGCACCAGCGCCCCCAGATGCACCGGCTGCAAGGGCTGTTCCAGCGCGTCGGCCTCTCTGCTCCCCGCCGCCCGCAGCCTCGCGTCCACGTGGGACACAGACAGCTTCACACCGCTGGTGCTCCGGTGTCCGAGAAACCCAAGAAGGGTGAGGCTTAGAGCCATGTTCCTGATAAAACTAAAACACTGGGAGGGATTGACGTACCATCACGTTTTCCTCACTGCTTTATTCCGCCCACCGCTCCATTTTGTTCTTTTGTTCTCACTCTTTCCCTTGTGCCTCCTCCAAATCTTTTGTTCCTGAGTGAGATGTTGGGTTCCAGATTCGCAATTCCCCATGGAGTACTGCTGAGGGGACAATCAGACAGCGGGAAACGGGAACTTTGCCGTTCGATTCCGCATCGGGACTAGAAGAGCCAGAGCTTACATTGATTACACAGGTGTGGGTGGAGTGACCCTGTGCACATCTGAGCTGTGTAGGCAGGACAACCAGGATTTCCAGACCAGCTGTGCCTCTAAAGCTGGGATTCTTAGCCTTTCGGGGAAGTGGACTACTTTGAAATCATGATCAAAGCTAAAGCCCTTCGCCTGAGAAAACTGCACACACACCTAGATAAACCATATGATTTCCACAGGTTCAGAGATTACCAAAGCCCATTCCTGAAGTCTAGGCATAGAGGTCAGGCTGTAATTCATTAGCATCAGTTACAATTTCTCCTCTTCCTGTTTTCCTCAGGAATGGCTTTGTGATTCATTTTGAGTTCAGTCTTTGTTTGCCTGCTGTGAAACCTAAAATTGAATGTCCAGAGTAAAGGCATTGCATTTCCATGGACCTAAGTCAAGAATGAGTAGTCTAGGAAAAGGAAATGTACACGCAGCATTAGGGTGTCAGCCCCATATGCCGGAGGTGGTGGGTTCAAACCCAGCCCCAACCAAAAAAACCCCACAAAAACTTATTTATTAATAAATACTTATTTTGTATAGAATGGTGCTATGCTTTCAAGTTTCCTGCTCCAGACAACCAAAATTTTGCCAAAACAGCTATAAGTAGAGAAAATCATTGTCTAAACTTCAGTTCCATTTAAAAATTTAAAGGTCATCATGGGCTGGATACCTTGGCGAAAGCTAGTAAACCTAGCACTTTGGGAGTCTGTGGAGGGTTGATTGCCTGAGTTCACAGGTTTGAGACCAGCCTGAGCAAGAGCCAGACCCCGTGTGTCTCTAAAAATAGCCGGATGTTGTGGCAGGCACTTATAGTTCCAGCCACTCCGGAGGCTGAGGCAAGAGAATCACTTAAGCCCAACAGTTGTAGGTTGCTGTGAGCTATGATGCCATGGGATTCTTTATTTCCTTTTTTTTTTTTTTAAGAGACAGAGTCTCACTTTGTCACCCTTGGTAGAGTGTGGTGGTGTCACAGCTCACAGCAACCTCCAGCTCTTGGGCTTAGGAAATTCTCTTGCTTCAGCCTCCCAAGTTGCTGGGACTACAGGCGCCTGCCACAACGCCCAGCTATTTTTGGTGTTGTTGCAGTTTGGCCCGGGCCAGGTTCGAACCCACCACCCTCAGCATACAGGGCTGGCGCCCTACTCACTGAGCCACAGGTGCTACCCAACACTATGGGATTCTACCTAGGGTGGCAGAGTGAGACTCTGTCTCATATAAATAAATAATAAATAGCACTATGATTCTGTACTAGGCACTAGAAATACAGACGTGTTAGATTTAGACACAAAATCCCTGGCCGACGAGCTTTCACCTTTCTTTTTTCGTCCTGTTTATGCTTACTCACTTGAGAGTATGTAGTCCTGTTGCACTTAGGAAATCAGTAGTGACAATTTTATGTGAGATTAAAGGGAACCTCTTCTCTGGAAACTGTTAGCATGTAAGGATTTGCCCTGAGTCTCAAGGTTCCATCCATCCAGCACTTGGTGTTCTAGTTTCAGCCCTCAGTGTTCTGGAGGGTACTATTGGCCAGAGTCTGCATCTTCTGCCTAAACTTTCAGGGTCAAGGGACAGGCTAAGCTACACAGCCCCTCCTACGTTTAAGGAGCATGTGACAAATGAAAACAACAGAGGTGAAATGTCCAGTGAACCCAGTGAACCGTAAGTTCCTTTTATTTATCCTATGCGTTTACTCCTGCCTCTTTAATTAGAAATACATCGTTTGTTGGTGATTTAGTCTTTCCAGCATATGCAGAGAAGATGAATATCCACTCTAGGTCAAATTCTAACTTTCTTGCTTAAAAATGAAAAAGCATCTCTCTGACTTCTGAGGAGAGGAAAATAAAGACCCTTTTTCCAATGTATGGTAGTCTGTCTCTTTCCCTTCATATTTTTGTGCTTTAGGTCTTAATTCATTTATATTTCTTTTTGATATTTGAAAGCTTTATTTTGTGTGATTATCCTCCATGTGTACCAAATTACTGACTCCTTTGACTTTTTAATACATGTGAGAGCTCAATTCTAAATCCCTGTAATTGCAGTTTCTAATTATCCTTTTTGTGTTTAATGTTCCCAATTCTAACAATATACTTTCTTAAAGAAAGTCCTAAGTATGTTTGAATTCATGGGTCTATGCATGTCAAACAGTGCCCACATTATGGCCAGCAATACTGTGCAAGTGGAAGAACCACCCAAGTCTCCTGAGAAAATGTGGTCTAAAGATGAGAATTTTGAACAGAGAAGATCATTGGAGTGTGCTCAGAAGGCCGCAGAGCTTCGGTGAGAGCATGGCATCCCATGCCCCAAACCACAATGAACTGAAAAAATGAGGAGTTCTTATTTACACCTTTCCTCTATCTCAGAGGAAAAGAGAATGTTTGGCATTAAATTCAATCTGAGAAGTAAACCTGGAGTGCCTTGTAGGTTAAGAAATAGATCAGTCAGGCAGCACCTGTGGCTCAAAGGAGTGGGGTGCCAGCCCCATATGCCAGAGGTAGCCGGTTCAAACCCAGCCCCAGCCAAAAGCTGCAAAAAAAAAAAAAAAAAAAAAGAAAGAAAAGAAAAGAATAGATTAATCTAAGGGAGAGGCTTGTGTATAGTAGATAATTTGCTGTTTCACTTCATAGAAGGAAAACTTTTTTTTTTTTTGAGATGGTCTCACTTTGTTGCCTTCAATAGAGTGTAATGGAGTCATAGCACCTTCTTCTTTCTGCAGAGCTTCCATTAAAGAGAATGTAGAGCTGATACGACTTAAGAAGCTCTTACACGAAAGGAACACCTCATTGGTAGAGACAAAAGCACAATTAACAGAAGTACAAGAGGTGAGTTGCCACCATCGGGGTGCTTTCTTGAGGGGAAGCCCCAATGAATGAATAGGTTAGTCTTATTTTCTCCATCTTACATATGGGCCAATGAAATTCAAAGAGACTAAATTACTTGCCCAAGGTCACACAATTTAAAGTTGGTATTTGAATCCAAGCCTTGCAACTCAGAGTTCATTCTTTTTCCAGTACTTCCCATTATTTCCCTATTGGGAAGAAGGCTCAAGCTTTCCCTGCTACAATAGAATTAAGTGGTGTTAATTTGTGTCAGGGTTAAGATCCCAACCAACCACCACTCCTGAAACATAATTAAACTGGGAAGCCAAGAGCAGTCACAGGGGAGGGAAAGGAGACCAGCCTCTACTTAGCACTTTTTATGTGCTGGACCAAGTCCCAGGTACTTATAGTCAAGATCTCATTTTAGCTTGACCACAACTCTCGAAGTACTTTTAGCAGGTGAGGGAACTGTGACTCAAAGAAGTAAAGTAACGTGCCCAAGCCATAAAAATAGTAAGGAGCAGAGAAGTATTTGAGTCTAAGCCGGAACCAAGGATCTTTTCTTTTCTTTTTTTTATTTTTGAGACAGAGTCTCACTATGTCACTCTTGGTAGAGTGCTGTGGCATCACAGCTCGCAGCAACCTCGAACTCTTGGGCTCAAACGATTCTCTTGCTTCAGCCTCCCAAGTAGCTGGGACTACAAGTGCCAGCCACAATGCCTGGCCAGTTTTAGAGATAGGTTCTCACTCTTGCTAGGGCTGGTCTGAAACCTGTGAGCTTAGGCAATCCACCCACCTCAGCCTCCCAGAGTGTTAGGATTACAGGCATGAGCCACTGAGCCCAGCCCAAGGATCTTTTCTTATTACCACAGGTTACAAACTAATCTAATATCTGAATGGTGGAAATAGGTCATTAAGGATTAAAGTAATAGGTTAGCACCATTCTTTTATTAAACAAATATTTGTCTAGTACTAGGAACTCCAAAGCATGAGGACACAAAGATTACAAAGATAAGGAAGATAGTGCCTGCCTTCAAGAAATTTATAGGAGGCTTGGCACCTGTAGCTCAGTGGTTAGGGCACTGGCCACATGCACCAGGGCTGGTGGGTTGGAACCCGATTTAGGCCAGCTGAAACAACAATGACAACAACAACAACAAATAAACACACATTTGGCGGGTACCTG
The DNA here is from genome assembly GCA_963574575.1 of Galagoides demidoff. Taxonomy (NCBI): domain Eukaryota; kingdom Metazoa; phylum Chordata; class Mammalia; order Primates; family Galagidae; genus Galagoides; species Galagoides demidoff. The sequence goes on along the minus strand of CAUYQV010157008.1, from coordinate 1,558 downwards.
TAGTCCTAACTACCTGGGAGGCTGAGGCAAGAGAATTTCTTAAAGCCCAAGAGTTTGAGGTTGCTGTGAGCTGTGATGTCACAGCACTCTACCAGGGGCGATAAAGTGAGACACTGTCTCAAAAAAAAAGGAAACGTATAGGAGTGAGAGTCTAGGATGTAAACAAACACAACTGTCCATATGCAGGGTATGGGGGTACACAAGAAAGAAAAGTCAGACTCAGCAGAGGATAGGGTGCACAATCAAAAAAGGATTCATAGGCTCGGCGCCTGTGGCTCAATCGGCTAAGGCACCAGCCACGTACACCTAAGGTGGCGGGTTCAAATCCCCAGCCCGGGCCTGCCAAACAACAATGATGGCTGCAACCAAAAAACAGCCGGGCGTTGTGGTGGGCGCCTGTGGTCCCAGCTACTTGGGAGGCGGAGGCAGGAGACTCGCTTGAGCCCAGGAGTTGGAGGTTGCTATGAGCTGTGATGCTATGGCACTCTACCCAGGGGGACAGTTTGAGGCTCCGTCTCAAAAAAAAAAAAAAGGATTCTTAAAGGAATAGATTCAGGAGCTAAATACTGACTTACTGAAAGATTAGTGGTTTTTTTTTTTTTTTGAGATAGAGCCTCAAGCTGTCCCCCTGGGTAGAGTACTGTGGCATCACAGCTCACAGCAACCTCCAACTCCTGGACTCGAGTGAGTCTCCTGCTTCCGCCTCCCAAGTAGCTGGGACCACAGGCACCCACCACAATGCCTGGCCATTTTTTTTGGTTGCAGTCATCATTGTTGTTTGGCAGGCCCAGGTTGGATTCGAACCTGCCACCTTAGGTGTATGTGGCTGGCGCTTTAGCCACAGGCACTGAGCCAGATTAGGGGGTGTTAATAAGAGTGCAAGAGAAGGAGAGGTGGAGGCCAAAGCACAGAGGTGAGAAGCATTAGGGACCAGGTCAGGGAGGCTGTACTAGGAATTTAGAGTCTTTTTTTTTTTTATATTTTATTTGATTCGAACCTGCCACCTTAGGTGTATGTGGCTGGCACCCTAGCCGCCTGAGCCATAGGTGCCGAGCCGGAATTTAGAGTTTTTATCTTGTAGACAGCAAGAGACTTACGGAAGGGTTTAAGCAAGTTAATAACATGATCAATTTTTTTTTTTTTTTTTTGGGACAGAGTGTCAAACTATTACCATGGGTAGAGTACTATGGCATCACACCTCACAGCCACCTCAAACTCTTGGGCTTAAGCAATTCTCTTGCCTCAGCCTCCCAAGTAGATGGGACTATAGGCGCCCACCACAACACCCGGCCATTTCTTGGCTGCAGCTGTCATTGCTGCTCAGCAGACCCAGGTTGGGTTCGAACCCGCCACCCTAGGTGTGAGTGGCTGGTGCCCTTGCCGACTGAGCTACGGGCACCGCCCAACATGATCAATTTTTTTTCTTTTCTTTTTTTTTTTTTTGAGACAGAGCCTCAAGCTATCCCCCTGGGTAGAGTGCCATGGCATCACAGCTCATAGCAACCTCCAACTCCTGGGCTCAAGCGAGTCTCCTGCCTCCGCCTCCCAAGTAGCTGGG
>CAUYQV010157001.1:0-10003 GCA_963574575.1 Galagoides demidoff | reverse complement strand
CCGGGTGTTGTGGTGTGCGCCAGTAGTCCCAGCTACCTGGGAGGCGGAGGCAGAAGACTCACTTGAGCCCAGGAGTTGGAGGTTGCTGTGAGCTGTGATGCCACAGCACTCTACCCAGGGCTACAGCTTGAGGCTCTGTCTTAAAAAAAAAAAAAAACTGGTTTGCCAGATTACTCCCATACAAAAGTTTTTTGTTTTTTTTTTTTTTTTGAGATAGTCTCACTATGTTGCCCTGGTAAAGTGCACTGGGGTCACAGCTCACAGCAACCTCAAACTCTTGGGCTTAAGTGATTCTCTTGCCTCAGGCACCTAGCACAATTTCTGGCTATTTTTTGTTGCAGTTGTCGTTGTTTAGCTGGCCAGACTCGGTGTGTGTGGCTGGCCCTGTAACCACTGTGCTACGGACGCCGCGCCATGCAAGAAGGGTCTTTTTAAGACAGCAGCTGCTGGCTCGGCGCCTGTGGCTCAATCGGCTAAGGCACCAGCCACATGCAACTAAGGTGGCAGGTTCGAATCCCCAGCCTGGGCCCGCCAAACAACAATGATGGCTGCAACCAAAAAATGGCCGGGCGTTGTGGCGGGTGCCTGTGGTCCCAGCTACTTGGGAGGCTGAGGCAGGAGACTCACTTGAGCTCAGGAGTTGGAGGTTGCTATGAGCTGTGATGCCATGGCACTCTACCCAGGGAGATAGCTTGAGGCTCCGTCTCAAAAAAAAAAAAAAAAAAAAAAAAAAACAGAAAAACTAGCCTGGCCTTCTGGCAGGCACCTGTAGTCCCAGCTACTCAGGAGGCTGAAGCAAGAGGATGGCTCAAGCCCAAAAGTTTGAGGTTGCTGTGAGATATGATAATGCCACCACACTCTACCCAGGGTGACAAAAATATAATAATAATAATAATGCATATATACATAGTCAAGAGGAGATATCACACCCTTGAAATATAAATATCTACTTTTTTTTTTTTTTTGAGACAGAGCCTCAAGCTGTCCCCCTGGGTAGTGTACTGTGGCATCACAGCTCACAGCAACCTCCAACTCCTGGGCTCAAGCGAGTCTCCTGCCTCTGCCTCCCAAGTAGCTGGGACCACAGGCGCCCACCACAACACCTGGCTATTTTTTGGTTGCAGCCATCACTGTTGTTTGGTGGCCCAGGCTGGATTCGAACCCGCCACCTTAGATGTATGTGGCTGGCGCCTTAGCCACTTGAGCCACAAGTGCCTAGCCATAAATATCTACTTTTAAGATGATTTATTTAAGGAAAAGAAAAGAGGTCTTAGAAATAAAAAAAGTGATAGTAGCAATAAAAACTCAGCTATCATCAGAAGATAAAGTTAGAAAAACCTCTCAGAAAATAAAAAAGACAAAGAAACATAAAAGAAAAGATCAGGAATACCAGAGGATAAAACTACAAGTTTCAACATTTGTTATATAGCGATATGAATGATTTTCTAGCATTCTAGAAAATTTGGAAAACAAAAGGAAGAAATTGGCAGTATAATAAACATGAAAAATTTCCAAGACTCAAAAGCATACTTGCCCAGATTTTAGGAGCCCACTGTCCAATACCATGGTAGGAAAAGTCTTTCAAAAAGATACAACATTATGAAAGTTTAGAACAGGAACAAAGAGAAGATTTTACAAGATTCTAGTATTGAGGAGACAGAAATTCAGGAATCAATATATCAGACTTCTCAACAGCAACAATGGAAGTCAAAAAAGGCCTTGTCATTGAAATTCTAAGCAGGATTATTTCTAACTGAGAATTCTATATGCAGCCAAACTATCAGCCAAGTGTATCAGCCAGGATTCTGCCAGAAAAGAGTTGATGCATTCCATGAGGGTACTGGGGGAGGTCTAATGAAGGGACTGGCCTAAAGGTTTAGGCAGAGTGCCATTACCACCCACAGGCAGGCAGGAAGGAACTCATTCTCAGCCCTCACAGGACAGCTATCTGCAGAGACCCACAAAAGTAGGACTGCATTTTTTCTTTTTCTGTTTTTTTTTTTTTTAAGATAGAGTCTCCCTTTGTCACCCTGGGGTTGAATGACATGGTGTCATAGCTCATAACAATCTCAAACTCTTGGGCTCAGGTGATCCTCTTGCCTTAGCCTCCCAAGTAGCTGAGCTTATAAGTGCCTGCCACAGTGCCCAGCTAATTTGTCTATTTTTAGTAGAGACTGGGTCTGGCTCTGGCTCAGGCTGGTCTCAAACTCCTGAGCTCAAGCGATCTACCTGTGTCAGCCTCTCAGAGTATTAAGATTACAGGCATGAGCTTCCATGCCCAGCCTGACTCTATGCTTTAGTACAAGATGCAGACAACTGCCCGACAACTGGCAGGAAGGAGACAAGGAAATAAATTCCCCAAATTCACCTTCATCTTGCCTCTCTCCAATCTCATGCCAGTGTCCCATTAGCCATCCACCCCTAAAGGTCACCCAGCAAGTGACCCCAACAATATGCTATGAACCTCAATCTCCCAAGAAGTCAAGTAGGTAGAGAATATTACAAGGACTAAATTTATAAAAGTGCCTGAAGCCTTAGAATAGAATAAAGTCTGTCACCTTTTAAACACCCCAAATATTTTCCTGCTGTTGTTGGTAGCTTCATCCTCACTGTTGTCATCAATGGGAAACTACTTCATGTGATTTCCCAGGAAATGACACGTTGACACACTCTCTATTTGTTTTATAAATCCCTTTCCTCTTTTCCTAATAAGGTTTTTTGATACAAATACAGAAAATTACTGTGAAGTTTTACTAGCGTAAAAAGCAACTTTCCAGTGACTCCAGGGACTTTTCAAATTTTCTCCAGATTTATTAGCAAACACGTCATTTGGAATCAATTTTTATTGGACTTACTAGTAGTGATGTGTAATTCAGAAGTAGTGCTGAGTGGGCAGAGATATCTGCGAAGAACTGGCTTGACAGTACCATTTTCCAGGAACATGGAAAGAGTATCTTCTGATGAAATAATCTAATCATGTCACCACAGTACAATAATGTTTCATGGGATTAAGTACAATAACGCAGTCCCCGGAGGGGCTGAATAGGAAGGGGTAATGGATTGGGGTGGGAGGGGCACATCCTAAGAAATTAATACAATTGGACTGACCTCAAAATATGATTAATTCCCAACACAAACAGCCAATACTATACAAAAGTGATCAAAGTAGTGTAAATTAAAATGACATTAAGATGCCAATTTTGGTCTATCAAATTAGCAAAGATTTTAAAAATTATGCTATCCAATGTTTGTTGAAGTAGTGAGGAGAAGGTACTCAAACTAGAGGACTTAATAAAAGTCCTAAAACATTCACACAAGTCACAGCTTATATGAGGAAGACAGATACGTAAAAAGATAACACATTGTAGAGATGCTTCCCTGGTGCTATGGAAACACAGAGGAGAAAATGATTCCAGTAATTAATTGATGGGGAAGCAAAGACTACTTCACAAAGGAGATGACATGTAGATAGAATTTTGGACAAGTATTAATAATAAAAGTTCACCTAGCAGAGAAAAGAATTTCAGACGTAGTCACAATACTCTTGATCAATACCTCACAAAAACCTGGGAGCACGGAAAGGCAAGGCGCCATAACACAAGGGTGAAAATTTTGATGTGGCTGGAGGTTGGTTAGGAGATAGTATTTAGAGCAGTGGTTTTCAACCTGTGGGTTTCACAGCCTTTCACAGGGGTCGCCTAGATATATCCTGCATATCAGATATTTACGTTATGATTCATAACCGTAGCAAAATTACAGTTATGAAGTAGCAATGAAAATAATTTTATGGTTGGGGGTCACAACAACATAAGAAACTGTATTAAAGGGTCATGGCATTAGGAAGGTTGATTTAGAGTCAAAGGGCTATTTGGTTTTTTGTGTGTTTTTTTTGTTTTGGGGGTTTTTTTGAGATAGCATCTCACTTTGTTGCCTTGGGTAGAGTGCCGTGCTGTCATAGCTCACAGCAACCTCAAACTCTTGGGCTCAAGTGATCCTCTTGCCTCAGCCTCCCAAGTAGCTAGAACTACAGGCTCCTGCCATCATAATGGCTATTTTTTTTTTTTTTAGAGACAGGGTCTCCCTCTAGCTCAGATTGATCTGGAACACCTGAGCTCAGTCATTCCACTGGCCTCAGCCTCCCAGAGTGTAGGATTATAGGCATCAGCTACCATGCCCAGCCTCAAAGTATTATTTGAAAATCAACAATGAAGAAAACCACATTGTAGGCCGGGCACAATGGCTCACACCTGTAATCCTAGCACTCTGGAAGGCCAAGGCGGGTGGATTGCCAGAGTTTATGGGTTCAAGACCAGCCTGAGCAAAAGCGAGACCCCTGGGGCAAGAGGATCACTTGAACCCAAGAGTTGGAGATGGCTGTGATGTATGGCACCACAGCACTTTACCCAGGGTGACAGCTTGAGACTCTGTCTCAAAAATAAGAATAAAAACAAATAAATGAATAAAAACCATATCGTGCTTAGGGCACCTAAGTGATGCCCATCTGTAGTCCTCCTTTCCCCAACAACCAAAAAGCAAAAATAAAAGAAAAACCTTGGCTCGGTGCCTGTAGCTCAGTGGCTAGGGCGCCGGCCACATACAACGGAGCTGGTGGGTTCAAACCCAGCCCAGGCCTACAACCAAAAAATAGTCGGACATTGTGGTGGGCACCTGTAGTCCTAGCTACTTGGGAGGCTGAAGCAAGAGAATCGCTTACACCCGAGAGTTTCAGGTTGCTGTGAGCTGTGACAACACAGCGCTCTACCAAGGGTGACATAGTGAGACTATATCAAAAAAAAAAAAGGAAAAAAACCTCATCTCACTCTGGAAAAAAAAGCGGGGGGGGGGGGGTGTAATAAAAAAAATCTGACATGAAAGCAAACATTTAGAAAGCCAAAGAAGAATCTGACATGGGCTAAAGGGCAGCCAGGGTAGCAAGAAGTGAAAGAATGGGTGTGAGATGGTCACTCAGTCACAAGTTGCCCAAGATGCTGCATGACAACTTACAATGATATTAAATATCACAATAGTATAATAATTATATTTATTTTTACAACAATTAATTGTATTGGCTATTTTGACGGAAATTCAGCTTTAATAAAGAAGTGATGTTTGCCATTTTTACAAATGAACTTCTCTAACCATTCATCTACAGGCCCATCAGGAAGAATCACAGAAATGAGAATTTGGGATGCATTTTTTACAGCAAGATATGAAAGCAGCAGGTATTCGGCAGGAGATGGTGTCAACTAAGAGGAAAAAGTACAGCAGATGTCTGCCTGTATCCCAAGTCTCCTCCCTCGCCCACTCCTGGTCTAGAGCGGCTTTCTCTCCTCTCCCTGGAAAGTACTTTCTTTCATCTCCCCATCTTTTCCCACTTGGGAAGTCCCCTGACAGAGAAGACCAGCCAGCACTCAGAACACAGAGCACCCTCCTACCCTGCTGTGCACTATTTCATGCCAGGAGGGACAAAACCAAGAAGGGAAAGGAGAGAGGAAAATCCTGGGAAAACCCTAATGCATCATGATCTCTGGGAATGGTTTTCTTCTGGATTCCCCCAACCAAGATATATGAGTGTGTGTGTGCATGGGTGTGAGTGTGTGTACTTGTGTGTGAGACACACAGTGAGTGTGTTGGAAATTACTCAGCTGCCAATCGGCTTCCAATCTTGCTGCCACTGACCCTGCTCTTCTGATGAAGGGGGAAATACTGAGGACAAGGACAACTTACATGGAAGACTTTTCTTCATAGATTCATGTTATATTTGAACTTGCAAAGGAAATACTCGGGACCAGTGGTAGTGTATTCATAACTGATTTTCCAAAATGAAGAATGTTATCTGGGGTGGCGCCTATGGAGTGGGTAGGGCGCCAGCCCCATATACCAAGGGTGGAGGGTTCAAACCTGGCCCCAACCAGTTAAAACAACAGTGGCAACTGCAACAAAAAATAGCTGGGCGTTGTGGCGGACGCCTGTAGTCCCAGCTACTTGGGAGGTTGAGGCAAAGAATTGCTTATGCCCAAGACTTTAAGGTTGCTGTGAGCTGTAACAACACAGCATTCTACCAAGGGAGATATAGTGAGACTCTGTCTCAAAAAAATAAATAAATAAAAGTTGACACTACTGAGAAACTCTGGACAAGTAGAAGGGAGTACAGTGGAACAAAACAGCAAAAGGAGGAATAAGATTAGTCCTATTGGCTTGGCGCCTGTGGCTGAAGTGGCTAAGGCACCAGCCATGTACACCCAAGGTGGCGGGTTCGAATCCAGCAGGGGCCCACCAAACAACAATGACGACTGCAACCAAAAAATAGCGGGGCATTGTGGCGGACGCCTGTGGTCCCAGCTACTTGGGAGGCTGAGGCAAGAGACTTGCTTGAGCCCAGGAGTTGGAGGTTGCTGTGAGCTGCGATGCCACGGTACTCTACCCAGAGTGACAGCTTGAGGCTCTGTCTCAAAAATATATATATATATATTAGTCCTATTCAAAGCATCAAGGTGGCCAAGGAAAATTGATAAATTAACTTCAAAAGCTACATGAACTACATGAACTGTACACTACTAAATGCCAGGCACGATGCTAGGGGGTTTTTATGGTCAACATCCCTTTGGTCTCACAAGCACTCAAGGGGTAACAGTACATACCCCATTGGATGTATGAAGCAGAGAGACCCTTATTTATTTCCTTATTTCCTTTCTTCCTTACTTCAACAAATATCTGTGGACACTATGATGGGTCAGGTACTATTCCTAACACTCCTGGACCTCTATTTTAGTAGAAGATGACAAATATATGAAATGTAAATGAATACATAAACAAGCCAGGATACTAGATTGTGATAAATTTAATACAGAGATTTAAAATAGGGTGAAAATGAGTGAACTTTTGGGGGTGATGGAAATACTCTACAACTTGATTGCAATAATGGTAAATATACAACTGAATGCATTTGTCAGAATTCATAGAATTTGTATGCCTTGTAAGCACTAGATGTAAATTATACCTCAATACTTCTTGATGGGTGTAAACCTACCTCAATAAACTAGACTTTCTGTTGCCCTCAGTAGTGTGGTAGTTCACGGCAACCTCAAACTCTTGGGTGTAAATGATCCTCCTGCTTCAGTCTCCCAGTAGCTGTGATTTCAGGCCTGTCATACCGCCCCCAGCTAGTTTTTTTCTATTTTTAGTAGAGACAGGATTTCATTCTTGCTCAAGCTGATCTCAACTCCTGAGCTCACCCAATCCACCAGCTAAACTTGATGTTCAAAAGATAGGATCCTACAATAGAAGTGACTGGTTCCTACTTCGGATTAGGCAACAAAGGCCTCACTGAGCTTGAGTATAAAAAAGAAGATGTGAGAGGTGCCTGTGGTTCAAGGAGTAGGACGCTGGCCCCATAGGCTGGAGGTGGTGGGTTCAAACCCAGCCCCAGCCAAAAACTGCAAAAAATAAAAAATAAATAAAAGAAGAAGATGAAGGGTAAGCTCATTCCAGAAAAAGGAAACAGATGCAGAATCTCTGCAGTGTGAAGGAGCTTGGCATGTTCACATTAGAGTTGGGTGGGTGAGGGTAGAGAAATGGATGAGACCCAGAGCAGGTAGAGATTTGGAAGCCAGGATCAAGAGATCGGGTCATTTTTTATGCTACAGAAGAACTTAAAGGGTTTTTAAGCAGGGAAGTTACAGGGTCTGATTTACGCTTTATTTTTTTTCATTCATTTATTTATTTATTTTGGGACAGAGTCTCTCTATGTTGCCCTTGGTAGAGTGCCATAGCATCACAGCTCACAGCAACCTCAAACTCTTGGGCTTAAGTGATTGTCTTGCCTCAAGTGTCTGGGACTACAGGCGTGCACCACAATACCCAGCCATTTTTTTTGTTGTAGTTGTCATTGTTGTTTGGCAGGCCAGAGCTGGGTTCAAATCTGCCAGCTCCAGTGTATGTGGCTGGCACCCTAGCCACTGAGCTACAGGAGCTGAGCCAATGCTTTTAAAAGAGCAATCACAGAGACAGTGTGTAACAACTGAAGAAACAGTGAGGCCACCAGACCTGGGAGCCAAAGGCAGTTTCCCATTTTCTTCCCTGTGCATGTGGAGGAATGTGGAAAGGAATGGAGAGAAGTTGAGCCTTTTGCATTTAAGAGGGGTTGGGGAGAGGGAAGGGGTAGGGGCCCTTTTCTTATTTAAAATTTCTTAATTCTACCCACCTTCCAGACCCCTCTGGTCCATTATTTTTTCTGCCCTGGGGGTCCTGTTGTTTTTTTCTAGTGGAAGTCATTCCTCCACTCCTGGGTTCCCAGTGAAACAGAACAAGACCCCATTCCAAACACAAGAGGGCGGAAGCCATCTCTATTCCCTGGCCTGTGCCTGGTGGGAGAAGGGTGTGGGGGTAGCAAAGCCTCTATTCAGCTGTTAAAAAAAAAAAAAAAAGGCTCGGTGAGAGAGGATACCTGAGAAGGGTGAGGTCTAGGAGAAGGTTCTTCTCAATGAGATCACGAGGTTACACCTGCAGGGTCCTCTCCATGGTGACTCAGCTCTTAGGAATTTGTAACCTGGAAATGTCCAAGTTCTGTGAAATCCTGTAGTTCTGTATGGGCTGGACTAGCATCTCCTGCTTAATTCAAACTGGCCAATGGGAAGGGTACCTGTGGGTGGAATTTTTTGATTGTCAATAAAAGGAGAAAGATCAAGCCAGTCTGGGAGTGTGGCCATTTGGAAATCTTCTATGCCATAACCTCCCGGCCGATGAGTAAAGCCCTTCCTCTTATAAACGTGGTGTTTGGGTGCTCTTTCTCTTTGTTGGGCCTCATCTTCCTGCAACATTGGCGCCTGTGGCTCAAGTAGCTGAGGCACCAGCCACATACACCTGAGCTGTCAGATTTGAATCCAGCCCGGGCCCACCAAACAACAATGGCTGTAGCTAGGCATTGTGGCTGGTGCTTGTAGTCCCAGCTACTTGGGAGGCTGAGGCAGGAGACGTGCTTGAGCCCAGGAGTTGGAAGTTGCTCTGAGCTGCAATGCCATGGCATTCTACCCAGGTCGACAACTTGAGGCTCTGTCTCAAAAAAAAAAAAGGTAATCAGGTTGTTATACAGAGAATGGGTTCCAGGGATAGTCCAAGCAAGATTATACAAGATTATAGTGTTGTTGGTGGACCAAGAAGTCTATGGTCTGTCACCCAAATCAATCAACAGAGAAGCAGATAAGAGATTAACAGTTTCACTTTTATTCATAGAAAAGTCAGCAATTTTGGAGAACAGCAAGGATATCTCCTCAAAGAATGGTCCTGTTGCCCTTTGTTTCTTTTTATTTTTATAGTAAAAGTAAACACCAGCAATGTTATTGCTACCTGTCAAAGAGGGCCTGGTGACCTGTCACTGGCAGCCAGTATGCAGAGACCTAACTTTATTTGTCAGAGGTGGGAATTCTGGAGAACACTGAGAGTAGCCTCTCCAAGACTGTTCTGTTCTTCCATTTCCAAAATCACAGTTTCATACATAAAAGTTCAAAGCAGAGACGACTACACCAACCCCTATTCCAAATAATGATCAGCCTAACTCAGCGACCTATTACAACATTCCTATTCAATACTAACCTCCTAAATCAATTCACCTAAACTACTCAAGATAGGCATCTTTAGGGTGGGAGCTAAATTTACAAAACAATAAGAAAGGAAGACTGAAGGTAAAGGTCAAGCACAACCTAAACCAACTGGACCAGCTATGTCAGGTCTACTCTAGCCTGCCTGACTCCACCTTATTGTCACTACAAGTGCTTTCATTATTACTCATCCTATTAGATGTTAGATTCCTTTTCATAGGTTACAAGGTTATATGATACCTTTCTAACTTCAAGTGATTATACCTTTAAACTATTTTTATTTATTTTTAAAGAGTCAAAATCATATCAAATATTTTATCCAACCACAATAGAATAAAAGCAGAATTTCATGACCTTCTTTTTTTTTTCCCATTCCCCCTTCCTCCTCTCCTCTCCCCACTACCTCA
>CAUYQV010156998.1:0-17808 GCA_963574575.1 Galagoides demidoff | reverse complement strand
TCCCTGTTTTTTAAATCCAAAGTTTGTGTAAACCAGAGCACTAGTTTCAACTTTGAGCAATATCTCTCATGCTAAGGGTTTAAAACTTGTTTCAATGGAAGGGAACACTTTTACAATGCTGGTGGGACTGCAAACTAATACAGTCTTTTTGGAAGGAAGTATGGAAGTCCTCAAAGAACTCAAACTAGACCTCCCATTTGATCCTGCAATCCCATTAGTGGGCATCTACTCAGAAGAAAAAAAATTTTATCATAAGAACATTTGCACTAGACTGTTTATCATAGCTCAATTTTCAATTGCCAAATTGTGGAAACAGCCTAAATGCCCACCAGTCCAGGAATGGATTAACAAGCTATGGTATATGTATACCATGGAATACTATACAGCCACTAAAAAGACAGAGACTTTATATCTTTTGTATTAACCTAGATGGAAGTGAACACATTCTTAGTAAAGCAAGCAGCACAAGAATGGAGAAGCAAGAATCCAATGTATTCAATTCTGATATGAGGACAATTGATGACCTTGTATATGGTGGGGGGTGGGGGAATGGGAGAGTGGAGAGAAGGAAGAAGGGAGTGGGGTGGGGAGGTCATGGTGTGTGACACACCTCTTGGGGGCAGGACGCAACTATAAGATGGACTTTACCTAACAAATGCAATCAGTGCAACCTGGTTCTCTGTACCCTCGATGAATCCCCAATAAACAAACAAACAAAAAAAAAAAAACTTGCTTCAATGGTGAGAAATTCAAGTTCCCTTCCCCATTACGTCTAAATATATTCCTAAAACTAGTACTACTGGGCTAAGCAGCTGGAAGCATGTATTTAGAAGTCTTCTGCCTTATCTCCTGCTTCTGGCATTATAAAAGGATCTACTAAGGTTTTGGAAATTCTCATCAATTTCTTACCTGTAGTTTTGGGTACTCTCTTAGCACCCACATGGGAAGAATCTAAGAAATACACTTCATGCCAATTGAAAGGGAAAGAGAACCAAAGCCACCAAGTGAGCCCAACTTACTTTCTCTTAAGGATGATCATCTACATTACTTTATTCAATAAACAGTAATAGTATTGTGTGCATATACGTATAAATGCATGTGAGACATGGTTCTTGCCTTCAATATAGTCCATCTAGAGAAATCAAATCATAAGAGTAAGATTCAGTCAGTTATCATCAGGTTAGCCCTTGAAGTAATTTATTTTTAAGAGGCACAGGAAAGCAAATTATTTTGTTTAGTTTTGATACTCAGTCTAGTATTCCAAACACTCTTATGGAAACTTTGTGGGGGGTTTAGGGGCATCCACACATCACATGAAGAGCAGCAGAGCTGAGACAGTACAAAAGCCCCCAAAGTGGCTGAAATACTGTTTTGAACGTGCCTGTGTTGAACCCTCAAGGCATTTATAATGAGTCCCTTGGGAAGCTGAGGAGCATCCCAAAGAGGGGGGTGACAATACCAACAACTTCAGCTTCATTCCAAACCCCGAAACAAACTGCAAGCTGGAAACTTAATCTCTTAGCAGTTTTTGGACATGCAATTTCACAGTGACTGGCTTATAAGCCTGGCCTTCTAAATCAGGGTTTTTAAAATCTAGGATCTACTGGTGAGTTTCAGGAGTCCTACAAATCCTCTGAAAGTATATGCAAATTTTTGTGCTCCTGAATTTTTCTGAAGGAAGAAAAATCATGATTTTCATAAAATTCTTCAAAGGATCTGCTACTCAAGAGATTAAGAACCATTGTTCTACAGTCCTAATCTAGGGACTCTTAAAAGCATTGCCTCAAATAAAGAAAATAAGTCTATTTCAATTCTCTACCTTGCACATAGATTTATCCATTTATTGACCTCTCTTCTGAAATTGGAAAGAGATGGGAGGATGCATTTTAAAAGTTCAAAGTGAATGTCTCTTTTCTACATCTCCAAAATAAAGCTAATAGTCCCAAAAGCCCAAAGAAGTTTTCCTTAAAGTCTTTGAGGAAGGAGATGAGGTGGCAGATCAGAATCTCTGTACTATTAACGTGTCTGATAGGTATAGCTCACTCTCTTTTAAAGTCAGGCTCTGCGGACCATAAAGGAAACAGGTCATGGCCCAAAAGCTTTAAAGTGAGGTCAAGCCAGGCCTGGAGAAAAGGGATGAAGTAATCCCCATTATGTCCATGGAACCCTGTGCCCAAAAGGTTCACCTTAATACAATCAATAAATACCCCAAGAGTTGGAGCCATTTATTAAAATCACAACTTCCAAAATCCTTCCATTGTTTATTATGAACAGCTTCATTCAGGAGACCTAAATGAATGGAAATGAGCTACACTCATCTCCTCTAGGCCTTCAGCTGAAGCCGCCTTTTGCCACTCATGAAATTACCAGCTACCTCACACGAGGCATGCACATTGCGGATTAGCACATTGGCTTTGGCACATTAGCACTTGCCTTGGCACCCTGAGCACATAGACTGCAGGATTCCACTGATGCCATCATAGGCTCACCGGTTCAGGAGAGAAGAGAAAAACATCTCAGCAACAGCTCTTCAGATTGTGAAGAACTCAGCCTGAGGCAAGTCCAAGATGCACAGCATGGAACACTGAGCAGTTCCAACCCCCACCCCACCCCATTTATTAAGCCTCATTTCCATCACACGGCTAAGTACAGGGTGTTCATTTTAAAAGCAGTAAACTAGCCTGAGCTGGCATAGGAGAACATACTAAGCCCATTAAGCCCCATAGGTTAAGGACACAGGCACATGAGTGGAGGCACTGACGCTTCCATGGCAAGAGAGCAGGAGCATGCTTGGTTAAACTCATGGTTCTCTCCAAGACCTTTTCCCAATCGCTTCCCCAGGATTCCAAATACCACCTTTTACTGGTAGTTCATTAAACTTTTTTACTGTGTGTCCTATTTGGGCAGTACATTATTAAGCCTTACTATATACTGCCAAGTATTATTTTACACATTCTGAGATTAAAGCACCAAGGTGAATCATTTAGTAAAATGAACAGAGACAGAAACAAAAATGAAAGCAGTCTGAGTCTCAACAGAGGAATGGGTGCTCCACCAGAGTTCTGTAATTGGTATGGAGCAAAGGCCACATATTTCTTCAGGAGAAAAACAGTTGTACATAATTAGGAGCAGGCTGCTAAGAGCAATGTGAAATAGTACCTGGGCAAGGGAGTTGGCATACATAGGGATAGGATCTGAAGGTAGCTATATAACAGGGTAAGTCACAGTTCAGAAGAGCCTAGCTTTGACTCTGACAAACACCTACATTTTACAAGTACATATGTATTACAGGGGGTGGTGTAAGGGAGTGGCAAGGTAGAGCACATCTCAGTTCCACCACAAGCTCTAAGCCAGTGGTTCTCAACCTTCCTAATGCCACGGCCCTTTTATACAGTTCCTGTGGGTCTCGACCCACAAGTTGAGAACAGCTGCTCTAAGCTCTCTCATTGTCTACACACTCCCTTGTAATCAACAAATAAGTTCTACATAAAATAACATTTGTGTCAGAAAAAAAAATCTATTGAAAAAGACATTCCAATAAAAACACCTTTGTTTTGGCTCTTCAATAATATTTCAAAATTAGATGCTCTCATTTGAATGACTATACTGCATCATCCAGAGAATTATAAATAGGGTGACCCCATAAACCAGGGTACTTTTCAGAGTGTAAGAAGGCACTCATTGGTCAGCATGCTAGGGTAATGGATAAAATCCAGAACCGTACCAGGCAAACAGGATAGGCAGTCACTCTAGGTATAAAGAAATAAACACACTAATATTTACTAAATGTTAATCCTCTCAACTAATCTATTATTCCTCATTTTATAGATGAGAAAATGGAGGCTCAAACAGTTTAAGTCACTTATCTAAGGCCACACAGCTATTAGATGATAGGAACTGAAGGTAAACCTGACTCCAAAAATCAAATGCTTAACTTACATTGTACTACTTCTCATAGTTTTAGGAACAAAAAGGAGACATTACGGAGGTCTTACGTAACAGCCAAGCAGGAGTGGGGCAATAAGAGAACTAACTGAGTCAAAAGAAACTATAGTCAAAAAGGCAAACACAATTCTACGTGAATTTTTAGTGCTTTTCACATGGTAAGCTTTTCAAAGGAAAATTTGTGGTAAGAATTTGTCTTCAACTTAGGATACTCATTTCAGGTTGGAAAAAATTGAGGTCTATGTACATGTACTGTCCTTCACCCATGATGAGGACGCTGCTGACCCACCTCAGTAGTATGTGTTCTGAATTATTATTCATTTATGATTTATATGTTTAGTATAAAAAAGATGGTCCTTTTTAATAAAAATTTAACACATCCCCAAACTTGCAAAATAGACAGATATAATTCTCCTTTACCAACTAGTTCCTTTAAAACAACCTCTATAATATGTATAAAGGGTATTTATAGATGACTTCACGAGAATATTATGTTGGTTAATACGCTGGATTCAAATGATACCCTCCTGACAAAAGGTACACATTTGTAATCTTGCCAACAAAAGATCAGACAATGAACAGATTTCTGTTATGAGCTAACTGTCTAAAGCAGTCCTTCTCAACCTTCCTAATGCCACTACCCTTTAATACAGTTCCCGTGGGTCACGACCCACAGGTTGAGAACTGCTGGTCTAAAGGCACTTGGAACAAAGTAATTTGTAAAGAAGAGTGCAACTAACTAAACTAAAAACAAGAAAAAGAGAGGTAATCAACATTATGAAGAAATCTTAAAACAGAGGATCTTCTTATACCCAATTCCTATTTCAGAGTTGGCTACTAAAACACTGGAGGTTTAAAGAGAATCAAGAGATATTAATGATGTGGAAAATACAGGAAATGACAACCTATCCAATCTCTTCTCAGTGATCCTGAGAAGTACTGGTGTAAATTCCATGAATTTATTCCATAAATAAAAACTACACTAAAAATTAGCTATACAATAGCCCCAATGAGAAAAGGAGCACTTTGGATTTCATTGATCAGGTTAACATCTATGCAGTATTCACTGGGGCTCTATCTAGGGGGCTTCCTAAGGTACAGCCGACTCTTTTGATGAACTAGTGCCACATATGCTTCATTCAAATAAAGAATATCCCATAAACAAAAGTGGTTTCTTTTTTATTCTTTTTCTCTGTATTTTCCTGGTGCTAAAGGTCTAATTGCACAGATTTTCGGTCAAATGCTTCATCTAGAGCTCCAGAGAGTCCTCTCAACGTTCAGAAGCTCAGAGAACCACAAATGTTTCAAGAGGCCCTCCATACCTACTGCAGGAGGTTTCATCAGTCAATTGGAGATTTGGGTTTACTCTAAGAAAAAAGAACCAACTTGACAGTGTCAATTTCCAAAGGTCAAGGACAGTTATTACCCCTGGAGAACTAGATGACTTATTGGTTTTGACTGTTAACTGTCAACATTAAAAAAGGGTCTTCTTCAGTTGTGGTACAGTGTACACTTTCTCTTACAACTCAAGGTCTCCTTTTCTCACCTCAAATTTTCCTATCTGTACCATCAGAAATCACTGGTGACAGTCATGAACAAGCCTTACCATGTGAATTATTAATAAGGTCCTGTGAAAATTTCTTTCAGAACTTTGTGTCAGGAAAAGTCATCTTTCTGAGAAATTGGGATGCCTGTTAAGGAGAGTAACTGCTTCTCTTTATCCTGTGGCTGCCAAGAAGTTAAGAGATCAATCTCATCAGCCATCTTAGCCCTCAAGATCAGGGATCCTCAAACTTTTTAAACGGGGAGCCAGTTCACTGTCCCTCAGACCATTGGAGGACCAGACTGTGGGCCCCGGGATGAGTTGGCTGCTAAGTAGGACAGACAGCAGTGGCAGAATCACCCGGCGGGCTGGATGAACGTCCTAGGCAGGCCGCATGTGGCCCGTGGGCTGTAGTTTGAGGATGCCTGCTCAAGATTAACAATAATTTTTTCCTTCTATAGTTTTGACTTCCTATTTATATATCTGCCTTGTGTTATAAGCCACCTCAAATGCTCATTAGAAGAGTATAAATTATTGACCATTTTTTAAAAAATCACTTTTGCTATCTTAACTCCCAACATGTCACTACCTCCACTTCCACAACAGGCATTTATTTGGTAGATGAGAAAACTGAAGCACAGAAGCTAATTGTTTAAGGTGGTACCCATTTAGTTGGCTTGACACCCAGACATCTCAAACCTTGACTCAAACCAGTAAGTCCTATTATGTTCACAGCACTGTAGTAGACCAATAGCATACAAAACTAAGTCACGATTATAGCTGAAGAATCCTGGTAGCTACGCTTTTAACTGACAGACAGCCACTGTATCTCAAAGCAAACGAAGTAAATAAAAGCTGACCTAAACATTATATGGGATCTGAGCTAAATGAAGACCATCAAGGTCACCCTGAACTATCTTTTGGCATTAGGAATGTCTTCAGAACCTGAGGGACCTCAGGGCTTTAAATGATCCAAGGATTACTTGGTCTAGAGCAAGACTGGAATTCTCATAGGTAAAGGACTGCGCCATTTGAAGAGTTTCTTTCCTAATGCCTTTCAGTACCATGCCAAGTGACTTTTTTCTCTCTTCCCAGGATTTCCCACATTATGAACACATGGCAAAGGTACAAAAATGAGTTAAGTCGTAATGTTCAATTCAACTGAAGTGAAAAACAGATTACCTAGGACTTGCTATGTGACCTTGACTAGTCCTCAACCGATCCATTAACTAAATAAATGTCTTTTATCACTAGGGGAAGGGTAATTAGTCATCGTAAACCTCTTTAATAGAAAGTGATTCATAAACACTAAGCAATAAAGCTCACAGCAAGATTAGTAAGAAACACAGGGGCACATTTACCAGTAAATGGAAACTTACAACAGGGTCTTCTCACATTCCTGGAAGAGACTGCTTCTTTTATCTAATGGAGTGTGGGTCTAAAATCATTAGCACTTGGCCTGACAATAATATACACAGTAGCAATATTCCCCCTTGGTAGAAGAGAGGAAAAGGGATATTTATTCCTGGTAGGCAGCCATACTGACTTCTCAGTTACTAGCTAGCCAGGCGGGCAATTAATATTTGAGTATCTACTATATGCTAGGTACAAAACTAGGCACATGAGATATAACAGTGAACAAGAGTTCCTGCCTTTATGGGACTTTACAACTTATAATATAGCCTCGGTCTTATCAACTGTGGTACTTACACGAATACAGACTTACTAAAATAAAGGCAAGCAACAATAAAAATGCCTAATCCTCTGAAGCAACAAGACAAAAGAGGATGGGTTACTGGGGGAGAGAAAAAGTCTGGGAATCAGGGTATCAAGACTTTCTCATTCTTTCCCGTAATTCATCTGATGCACCACTCTTAAGCATCCTGCTTATGAGGACTGTGACTATTTCTCCAAAGAACTGTGCAGATTACAAAAGGTTATTCCCACAACAAAGCAGTCAACTGAACTGAGAATTAAACATAAGGTAATCAGACTTTTTAGAATCAAGGCACTTTCCACAATCTTTTAAATAAATTGTTGGTAATAACTTAATTTCGTGAGAAAACATCTACAGCACACATGGTGATTGTCTTTTCAATCTCGCCTTTAATTTCTAGAGTGGTACATTAATTCGCTTAAAAAAAAAAAAGACATTTCTCACACTCAAGGCAGTTTAATTAGCTGATGTCTAAGAACCTCCAGCAAATCTTGCTCTGTTCACCTTATACCATCCCTGTATTCCATTAAACACTGCAGGCAGAAAGAACTTGGAAATATTTGTCTTTATACATGAGGGAAATATTTATCCAGGTTTTCACCGGCTTCAGGAAGATCATCTCTTTGCAAAGGTTCTCTGATCTGTTAACTGGGTGCCAAGTATGTGGAAAGTCAAGATGTGGTTGGCAGTAAATGATCAAAAAGCATTAGAGACCTCATTTCCACCAGAGAGCTAGTTACACTAAAAACTCCAAAGGTTACCATTTACAAGAGCAATGGCAGAGTGTCCTTTGAGCTAGCCCACAACACAATAGACTAAACTTGTTCTGCCTCAGTAAGTGCAGTAAAGAATGAGCAATCGTTCCTAACCACCCACTGCTCCAACCCACCCAAGCTCCCTTCTCAAGGGATGCTTAAGTGATCTATTCACATGATTCTAGGATCAACTTGTATCCATGACAGTGTCTGCTGTCACAAACCTCTTAATGTCAACCTCTTAAATGTGTCCAGGCAACTGAAGACCATACAAGGTGAAAATCCTAGCTTTTTAATCTCATGCTGCCCTCATTGCCTTCCCCTGCATAAAGCTAGCTCCATATTTTCTTTCCTCTTGCCACCCAACTATCACGCAGCTTGTTGGATAAACTGGCCACTGCCCCCAAAGATTTGATGGAAGTTCTTCCAGATTTACCTACTTACCCGAAGGGAGATGTTCTTTAACACCCTCATCCCCTGGGTTGGTCACAGGGGTCAGCTGAGTTGGTTCACCCCCTCCCACTCTCATCTTCAAGGCCATTCAACCAGAAAAAGTCAGCTGCAAATTTAAGGCCTGGCCCTGTCGCGTTTCAGAAAGATCACGGAGGAGTAGGGCCCAGGGACAAAGGAAAGGGAGGTCAGGGTCGGCCTTTTCAGCCCAGGTTAGGCCGGGGGCCGCTCAGCCGCCTCCCCCGCCCACCACCTTAGTCGTTCCTGAACATCCCAAACCATACCCTCTTAAGTCCCAAACTAGCCAGAGCCTGGGCCCGGGCTTGCTCGCGCCGCTTCCGCGAGGCCAGGTCCTGGGCCCCCGCCACCACCCGGAGCCCCCGCACCTTCTTGGGCGCCTTGGTGACGGTAGCCATGAAGGAATACTTCTCGGCGTCCTCGATCTCCTTGGCCTGCTTCAGCTCCTCCCCGACCCCGGGCAGCGGCATAGCGTCAGGCATCGACATACCCTGGCCGGCCCGGCCCGCGGCTGACCCGCCGCCCCCGCCTCTTCCCCTCCCGGGCGCCCGCTCGCCTGTCTGCGCGGCGCCCTCCGACACACCCTCGTCCACCCGCCAGCTAGGCCCTGCGTCCAGCTTTGTCTGCTGCCGAGGTGCTTGGGCCGCTGCCTCGTCTACTCGGCAGCCCAAGACAGCCGGACAGCGACAGCCAACACAGGAGCTACAAACACACTAGCGCCGAGAGCCGACCTGCCAGCGCCGCCACCTCCGCTGCACGCAAACACGCACGCAAAGTAAGGGTAGAAGGCAGTGACGCCACGTCAAGTACTGGCAGCTAGGGGAAACGGGGAGAACCGGCGCTCCATCTTGACGTCACCACGTTGGGCTGAGCCACAGAAGTCGCTCCTCCTCCTTTCCGGCTCGCGGCGTGTGAAATTCCCAGGGTGAGCCAGACCCATTGCACCACCAGGTGGCGTCATCAGCCCTATGAGCAGCCCCTGGTTCCTGCAAAGCCGCAGAGCAGAGGGTCTTTGAGCCGCGGAGTTCTGGGCGAGGCCTCAGAGGGGCGTAAGCAAAGGTGCTTGGGAACAAAGACCAGAGTTCTCCACATGACACATCCTATAGCCATTCCTAGGAAAAGTGCGATGCCAAGATGTTCCAATCATTCACTGCCTCCGCCCCAGGCCCTTTGGACCAGTAGCTACTTCCCAAGGGGCATCGGTTGCCTCTTTGATTTCCCAGGGGAAGAACTGAGTCAGAGCAGTATGTCTGGTTTCTGCACAACCTTTGTGACTTCCTCTGCTACCATCTGGCCTCGGGCTTTATTTTAGGCCAACGTCCTGTGGCCATTGGAATGGGGCTGATGAGAGTGTGGTAAGCGGAGAAGCCCCCAGACAGGTGGCTTTCTTGCTGCAGGCTCTAAGTAAACATTAGCTTCTCGCAGCTCCCAGGGGACATCCAGGGTATTCATAGACTTTCACTCACTGGGTCCTACTGTGTGCAGTCCCTGTGCTACGGCCCTGGGCAGCAAAGGTACATATGACACATTTTCTATTTTGCAAGGTTTAGTTTAGCTGAAGAGTCTGAGCCTGTTTGTAACCTCATGTCAGCTGAGCTAGCTTGTCCTTTGAGATTCAAATGACATTGGCTCCAATTCCTATGTCCTGTGGAAAGTCCAATGCCCTCCCCTGGAGTTCTGTGACTTGCTGGGAGAACTTCGATTTTCATAGTTGCCTCTGGCTGTAGTTTTTGCCCCTTCTAGAATTTTATTCTCTATTTTGGTCTTGTGACTGTTTCTTTAGCTGTCAGTTTAGCCCCTTCTCCTTTCATCCCCACCCCTGTTCTAAAGAAATCACAAAAATAAGGTTGTAACATGTAGCAAAAATTTTAATAAAGGTTTGTGGGTCACAGGGGAGAGGTTACATCATATAATAAACAATTTAAAAATCACATTTCTGAAATGTTCTGAAAAGTTATTTTGGCCTTCTCACCACCCCAAGATTTCTCAGTGGCCACACAGTCCCACACCACTCTATCCCACTGCCATCTAATCTAGCTTCTGCTAGCTACTCCCTTCCCATCCCTCTCCCCTTCCTTCCTTGATTGAAATCTCTGGGGAGCCAGATTTTTCTCTACTGTGCTGAGCAATTCAAGTCTTCCCAGGGCCTTTTTTCCCTAAATTCCTCCACCAAGACCACCTTTTTATATTCAGAAACTCACCAGGTTTTTAACAGGGCCTACCTTTTCAAGAAGGAAGTAGTGGTTGCAGTGACATTTTCTCCCCTAGTTTGTGTTCAAGGTTGGAGAGAGCATGGAATGCTCACCTCTGGGGTCCCAGAGTCTTAGGCAGAAAGTCCATGTTCCAACCACCTAACCTCATGTGGCTGTCCGTGGACGTGTCTGGAAGGACTCACATTTTGCAGATCTTGGTCTTGAACTGTTAGGCTTCTCATCTGTCCCCATTTTTGAATACTAAGGCTTCCCTGGCTGGGGCATTCCTGTAGCTGAAAGGGCAGAGAGATGGAGACCAGAATATTGGATTCATCCATAAGGTGCCAAACTGGCACTTTTCTCTTCATCTCCCAGCTGGGGGTCATGAACCACACTTGGCCCACTCAG
Organism: Galagoides demidoff; assembly: GCA_963574575.1. Classification (NCBI taxonomy): domain Eukaryota; kingdom Metazoa; phylum Chordata; class Mammalia; order Primates; family Galagidae; genus Galagoides; species Galagoides demidoff. The sequence goes on along the minus strand of CAUYQV010156998.1, from coordinate 6,780 downwards.
GACTCTGGACATAAGGCCCACAGTAGTGTCAACATTGTAGGTTTGCTGGAGCCATTGAAGAGCCCAGGGATCAGAGCTGCCTGCTCAAAGACCAGAGGCAGAGCTTATTGGAACCAGGGGTGAAAACTCCAATTCCCTTAAATAGAAAAACATGTGACTTAAGAAAACGTCTGTTATTTATTTTTAAAAATAGCATCAGTGTTTCTGTCTTTTGGATTTAAATTTTAAAACTCCCATTAGCCAAGCACTTTGTGCCTCAGTCCCATAGTTCTGCCATGCATTTTTGCATCCAGACTGTCTTCCTGGAGATTGAAGTTCAGCTTTTCTTTTACTCCTCCTGGACCAGGAGTAACAGGTTTGCGTGAGCACCAGCCTCATGGTATTGGCTGCTGTTGCTGCTCCTTCTGAAGATGATAAAGACAGCGTCGGGCTGAGAGGATGATGCAGAACTTTAGCAGTTTGGGCAAAGAGGAGACTAGTGGGTCAGACTCCACTTACCTGAGTTCCTGGCCTAAAGGGAGGTTAGTGAGCTGAGCTCAGAGAATCAGGAAGATCAGACTGGAAGGGAAGGAGGAAGAGGTGGCACCACTTGCCCTGTTGGAAAGACATTTTTCAGGCCACAGCCCTGGGCCATTCCTGGAAACCAGCCACTGAAGAGGGCATGGGTGGCTGCCACTGCTCCCACCGAGTGTGGGCTGGAGATCAAAAGGCTTACCCAGCCAGAGAGTGAAACAGCATAACATCCATGAGAACCACTGTGTAATCCCCTGCACCCCAAGCCCAATCTTCAGATGGCCTCTGAAGAGTGAGCATCGAAGCCAGAGACAGATCCTGTAGGGCCTCGTTAAGCCCCGAGTGGGCACTGGTCATGTTCACCGTGCTGGAGAGCATAAGAGGAGAAACAAGCCTGGGTGGAAGGGGCTGCTCCAATAAGGAGTCAGCTTGAGACATGTTGAGTCTGTTACATCTGTAGAGGACACTGGTCCTAAGTCTCAGGGGAGCCCAGGTTGGTGCCTTTTATATCCACCTACTCCTGCCAGCCTGACTCTCCACCAGAGGGAAGTTGTACTCCCCTTGGAAGCCTTTCACCTCCTGTTGGCGAGGCCTTCTGTAATGAAATGTGTTGAACATCTGCAGAGATCTTGGGTGGCAATGGCAGTCTGGCAAATGGTGAAGAGAGCAGTGGCTCTGTCTCCAGCTCTCCAAAATGGGCAAACCCTCCCCAGCCCCAGCTTTCCTTCTGTCCCAGACTCACCACTTTGCACAGCTCTGGGAGCCATCATTGACACTGGGTCACTTGCCTTGCTGGCGCTCTGGGCGCTGGCTCTCCAGCCTCCTGGCTCCTGCTTGCCTCTGAGCTCCCTGACGCTTGCTCTCAGCTTCCTCTCCTTCCCTTTCTGCAATTCCATAAAGAAACACTCCTCCTCCTCCTCTGGCTCTCCCTCTGTTCCTTATCATCATATTTATTATTATTTTATTTATTATTTTTTATTTATTATTACTTTGAACATTTTAGGAAAGAAAAATCAATGGAGATTAAAAAATTCTTAATCTTTCTAAGTTCACTTCTGGTTCTTCACAATTTACAGCAACTTGGTTTTATATATTGTGATCAGTAGATCCATGTCATTTGATGTGTTCTGCTTTGATCAAGTTACATTTCAAAAACACATCATCCGTAGAGAGGTCATTGGCATATTTGTCATTGTTCGTGTTTCCCAAGCGTTCCATCATACTGCTTTATGAGTTTGCTTTACCTTTTTCCCATTGTTGGGCACTTGAGATGTTTCCAACTTAGTGCAATATAACAGAGTGTGGGGGGTGGATGGGAATGGTATGGGGATGGCTTTCAAGCTAAACAGGCAAAGATGGATCACAGCACCAAGTTCTGGCAGAGACAAGGAGCAAAACTGTAAGTAATGGGGGCCAGTTGTGCTGGATGTAAACAAGGGCAAGAATAAGGCATTTTTTGGCCATTGGGGATCTGAGGTCCTATACCTGGAACTCTTTGGGCTGACTCATGGGGAGGCTGATGTGGGCTCAAATCTTGGCTCTGTTACTGTCTCCGCCATCAGGATTCTGGACCATGCTGGACTTCTGCTTCCTTATACAAAATAGGGTGATAGCTCTCCATCTGGGGCTTGTGATGACCTAATCTGACAAGATAATAAATCCACAAGAGCCTTAAACAAGTTGTAAATATTGTGCAAACACAAGTTATTAAAATGTGGGTCCAGGCTAAAAATTTGGAGGGGAAAAGAACTATTGTCGAGAATTTGGAATTCTCTCTGGTGTGCCCTGCTTCCCAGAATGGCAGGAACAAGCAGAAGCCTGCTTGCTGCAGGAAAGGATCCTCATTGCTGGTTCTGAGTACTTGTTTATACTTGGGTTGTGCTTCCTTGAAAAGGAGGCTGAAACTGCCCCAGCCAGGAGCAACCGCAGCTCCCTGGCCTGGCATGGCCCCAGGGCCTGGCTACTGTGTATCTAGCAGCCCCTCAAAATTTCCTCAAATGCTTTTTTCTGAGTTGTACCAGAAATCTCAATAGAGTGTTCTTTAATTTCCAAAGCTGCAGCGTGTTAAAATTAAGGCGGAGAAGGCATTCAGTCATTGTAAACAGTGTTCGAGGGATCTGCTCTGACGATTCTTTGAGCTACTTCACGTATTTTTCTGTCCTTGTACTGTGTGTGCACATGCGTGTGTGTGTGTGGGGGGTTGGTGGTGAGGAATTTACCAAAAAAGCAGAAATTGTGCAACTGGCCCTTAGACTTCAGCCTCTGCCTGGTCACTCATTTTTTGAGCATCAGCTTTGTGTCAGGAGCTGTGTTAGGTGCCATGGGTGGCACAGCAAACAGGACAGGCACAGTTCCTGTCCTCATGGGGCTTAGACTTAACAGCACAGCTTTGTCAGAACATGAAGGTCCCCCCTTTGCCCTCAGAGAGCTCGTCTCCTTCTTCCTGCCTCCGTGTGCTCCACCCTGAGCAGTCCTGTGTGCACACTCCCCTTGCCCTTGAGACTGTGTCAGACATCAGGGTGGGGAGGGAAGAGCAGTCTGTCACCAGAGTTCAGAGACACTCACCCACCCTTGAAGTTGCCCTGAGTCTTTTAGGAACTTCTGGGACACTGTCTCCTTGAAAAGTGTCCTCTCCCAAGACAATGGCAAGTGGAGGTGAGGTGGGGGTGCCAGCCTGCCAGGGCTGCCCCTAGGCCTGGAAGTGGTCTGGAACTAGAAGAGATGAGGTTTGCCAGGCTGCTCAGAGTCCCTGGTGAGTACTGCTTCAGGAAGCCTGTGGGGCTGATGGAGGGGCTTGTTCTGACTGGGAAGACACTGGGGCTGGACAGAGCAGGCCAGACGGACACTGCCATTTCCCAAAGCTCAGGCAGGCAGGCTTTGGCCCCTTTGTCCCTAAAGCCCTCCCCTACTTCTGGTCTGTTGGAGCCAGAGAGGGGAGAATGGTGGGCTGGGATTGTGTGGGCTCCTGCTGGGTGGCAGCCCGCCTTTCTCACCCTCTCTGGTGTACAGGGCGGGCCCCATTGCATCAGCCTTGGAGCCTCTGCTCCTGGCTTTGCAGCCAGCTGGGCCCCTGGAGGAGGGACTCTCACTGTTTTTCAACAAACCATTAACCATTTCACCCTCCAAGCCCTCCCTACAACCAACCTGGATTCTCAAGGCTGCCCTCATCCTGCTCTGCCCTGGTCTTGAAAACCCCTCTTCTGCTCCGTGACACCCAAGGGATCACTTGGGCAGCCTTTTGAGGATTGAAAGCTCCACCATACACAACTCGAGCCTGACCACTTCCCTGGGAAAAGAGTTAACCTCCGTCACCCCCACCCTCAGCATTTGTCCCATTCTGCAGCGGTGAGGACAGAGTGCCTCAGCCTCCAGCATGAGCTCATGCCACCTCCACACTCCAGAGACCCGCCAGACGGTCAACACAACATTTTCAACCTAGAACAAGAGTTGAGCTCAAGCCAAAGGCCAGAAGCTTGGTCCTTGGCCTCTCCTCAGACCCCCTCCGGCCATTTTCTGCAGACCAGTATGGGCCTTTACCATTTTTAGAGGGGCTCTGGTCAGGACTGGGTGGAGTGAGGCCCTGAGGGGACCCACGGGGCTGATTGAAGAGAGGCACAAGTACACAGTGTTTTCCTGTTCCGGTAAGGGCTGGATGAGGAGGCATCAGGGGTGGGGGCAGAGAGGCCTTTCCAGTCAGCAAGCCCCAGCCACATTCTGGCTCAGGACTTTTATCTCCAGCCCCAGCATTCCCTTCATCACCACACCCATTCCTGGGCCTGAAATAGCCTGAAACTTCATCCAAGCCTAGGCCCGGGTCCCAATTTTAGTTCCACAAACATTTGGCTGCACTATAACTTGCAGGGTCCTGTGGGTCCCCTGAGGAATGTAGAGATGAATGAGGCCCAGCCCCTGCCTGCAGGGAGCTTGCAAATTGTGCCCAGATGGCTGTAGCCAAAGGCATGAGATGCCTGAGGAAGAAGAAGGATGCATCCCCTGGAAGGAATGAGGCCTTCGAAGGAGAGTCATTTCTGTTGAATCATAAAGGATGACTAGGCCATTATCATCAGGCAGAAATGAGGGACATTTGTCCTGGATGAAGGGAACAGCCAGAGCAAAAATATGGATGTGTGGAATTTAGGGTATGTTTTGGAACATGGCCAGCAAACAGGTTTCACTGGAGTATGCGGGTGAACATGGAGCTCCTTATGGTTTCCGTGGATGTATGAGTTTATCTCGACTGTCTGTAGTCTGAGGGCTCCCAAGTGGCAAATACCTATTGGTTTACAGAGCTTTACAGACCAGCACAGAAAGGTACAAAGCATGCTTGGAGCTATCATATCATTCGTGACAAAACCAGGACTACACCCAGCTTCTGCCACCAGTCTCTGAACCCAGTGCACTTAATCCATGGAGCTGGCTGGACCCGCAGACCTTGCCACCCCTGAGGGACCAAGAAGATGCATGAAATGAACAACCATTCCAAAGTGAACTGGGACACAGAGATTTAGCCGTGGGAATGTTCCTCATGGTGGTGCATGTAAGGAGGAACAAATAGCTTCATGACACGCGATGGGAACAAAATGCCAGCTTTCTTCATTTAAACCTGGTCCTGAGCTCCATCTACAGCTGGTGAGATGTCTAACAGTACTAGTAGGGCTTCCTCCCATGATTCACTGGATTTTACAAAAAATAAAATAAAAATCTCCAAATAAGCAAACAAAGGGTTTTTTGTTTTGTTTTGTTTTGTTTTGTTTTACAAGACAGGAGCAGCTGGTCCTGATTGGGTAGTGCTCACGCCTGTTAATAGCTGCTCAGTGTGGGTCTTCCCTGTCTGTGGGTGCTGCTTCTCCAAGGCAGATGGGGGAGCTGCCCACTCACAGTGGCCTCACCCGGCAGCTGGCCACCTAGTGGCCTTTCCTCCAGCCTCCTTGCTGCTGGCTCCATCCAGGGATGTGCATCCCTGGAGCTGAAGTTCCAATTCCAACTTCTGTCATTTGTGAACACTCGTAATTTCCCATCTTCTTTCCAGATGCTGGTGGTCACTGCCCACAGGTAGGACCACCGTCCCTTCCCAAGTGAAGAACCACCTTCCATCCTTTCTGACCTCCTGGACTCAAAGCCCTGGCTGCCTTCTCGAGAGGGAGGATGTGGGGAAAATGCTTCACATTCTTTTCTGAAGAATCCACAGCCAAGCAAACCAGATATGGCTGATTTCTCAATCATGAAACTATACCACGTTAGTTGTTCAATTAATCACCATGTTGCACTTCCAATAGCAAAAGAAAGTTTAAAAATATGGTACAGTCATACAAAGCAATACTGAGCCACCTCACAGAAGGATCTGGAATGATATGGAAAGACATTCATAATAATGTTTATAGCTGAAAAAAAAGTTTGAAAAACAGCATCCCAGTGTGGCCCAATTTGGGGGTAAAGATGAAACTATATCTCTATACAAAGAAAAAACAGGAAAAAGGTAAACACCTCCTGGGCTGAGCATGGTGGCTCATGCCTGTAATCCTAGCACGCTAGAAGGCTGAGGCAGGTAGATTGCTTGAGCTCAGGAGTTCGAGACCAGCCTGAGCAAGAGCAAGACCCCATTCCTAAAAAACTAGCCAGGTGTTATGGCAAGTATCTGTAGACCTAGCTGCTAGGGAGCTGAGCCTAAGAGTTTGAGGTTGCTGTGAGCTATAAAGCCATAGCACTCTAACCAGGGCAACAGAGTGAGATAGAAAAGAAAGAAAGAAAGAGAAAAAGAGAGAAAGAGAGAGAGAGAGAAAGAAAGAACACCTAAATGCTTACATCCACTATGCACTAAGATTATATGTCATTTTTATATTGTCATTTTTGCTTGTTTTCATTTTCCAAAAATTTTACACTGAGTTTGTATTACCTTATTTGGGGGAGTAATTTGAAGAAAATTTCAATTTATAGTAATTTTTTTACTATAAAAGTAATGCATACTCATTGTGAAATATCTAAACAAACAGACGTATGTATATATACAACGAAAGTGAAACTCCTCTATTTCCCCACTCACTCCTATTCACGTTTGGAGTCAGGAACCTCACCTCCACATCATATTTTTGAAAATCACATGAAAATGATGATTTTCATTTTTATTTTTTTTATTTTTATTTTTTTTAATTTTATTGAATGGTAACTATGTACATTAATGCACTTCTGGGGTACAGTGTGGGGTTTTCGCATGCAATCCGAAATACTTCCATCAAACTGATCAACACAGCCTTCATGTCATTTTCTCAG
>CAUYQV010156997.1:0-11285 GCA_963574575.1 Galagoides demidoff | reverse complement strand
CAGCAAGAGCACCCATGCTCTGTTAACAGAGACCTCATTTAAAAGGTTTGGTAGAATTCTGACATGAAGCCATCTGGTCGTGGGATTTTCTTTTTAGGGAGATTTTGTATAGTTGATGCTATTTCAGAACTTGATATAGGCCTGTTCAACATTTCCACTTCATTCTGGCTGAGTCTTAGGAGGTGGTGTGCTTCCAGGTATTGGTCGATTTCCCTCAGATTTTCATATTTCTGATAATAAAGTGTCTTGTAATATTCATTAAGGATTTTTTGAATTTCTGAGAGGTCTGTTCTTATTTCATCTTTACCATTTCTGATCGATGAAAGACCCCCCAGGCAATAGAAGGAACATCAAAAATACACTACTGGGACCTCATCAAATTAAAAAGCTTCTGCACAGCCAAGAATACTGTAAGTAAAGCAAGCAGATAGCCCTCTGAATGGAGAAGATATTTGCTGGTTAGGTCTCCGACAAAGGTTTAATAACCAGAGCCCACAGAGAACTCAAACATATTAGCAAGAAGAGAACAAGTGATCCCATCTCAGGGTGGGCAAAGGACTTAAAGAGAAACTTCTCTGAAGTAGACAGGCACATGGCCTACAGATATATGAAAAAATTTTCACCATCCTTAATCATCAGAGAAATGCATATCAAACCTACTTTGGGATATCATCTAACACCAGTAAGATTAACCCATATCACAAAATCACAAAATCTCAGATGCTGGCGTGGTTGTGGAGAAAAGGGAACACTTCTACACTGCTGGTGGGACTGTAAACTAACACATTCCTTTTGGAAAGATATCTGGAGAACACTCAGAGAATTAAAAATAGACCTGCCATCTGATCCTATAATTCCTCTACCGGCTATATATCCAGAAGACCAAAAATCACACTACAATAAAGATATTTGTACCAGAATGTTCATTGCAGCCCAATTCATAATTGCTAGGTCATGGAAGAAGCCCAAGTGCCCATCGACCCACGAATGGATCAGTAAATTATGGTATACGTACACCATGGAATACTATGCAGCCATAAAGAAAGATGGAGACTTTACCTCCTTTATGTTTTGGAGGATGGAGCTGGAAGATACTCTTCTTAGCAAAGCATCTCAAGAAATGGAAGAAAAAGTATCCAATGTACTCAGCCCTACTATGAAACTAATTTATAGCTTTCACAGGAAAGTTGTAACCCAATTTTAATCCAAGAATATGGGGAAAGGGGAGAGAGAGGGGAAGGGAGCAGGGAGGATGGGTGGAGGGAGGGTGATTGGTGGGATCACGCCTATGGTTCATCCTATAAGGGTACATGTAAATCTTTCTAAATGTAGAATATAAATGCCTTAACACAATAACTAAGAAAATGACATGAAGGCTATGTTAACCAGGTGGATGAGAGTATTTCAAATTGTATATAGAAACAGCACACTGTACCCCATGATAGTATTAATGTACACAGCTATGATTTAATAAAAATAAATAAATAAGTAAAACAGAGGCCCTATCCCAGACTATGATCACTCTGAAGCTAAGGCTAATGGAACCACAGAGTTCAAGACATGGATTTCAGCTTGGGATATCCAGAGGTCACTCTGATTGGAATTTCGAGTCTGATATTCTGAAAATTCTAGTGCGATGTCTTTAAATGCATACGCATTTCTTTTTGGTACGTGGATGAATAAAAATAAGATGTAGTAACACAGAGTCTACAATAAAGGTTATATTTCAGCTTCAAGAGAGAGTGCCTGTGGCTTATGCCTAACCTTTTTCAAGTCACCTTTTTAATTAACTGCTTAATTGAGTTATAATTCCAATCCTGTGCAGTCCAGTTAATTTCTTCTTAAGGAGCTAATAAGGAATAATCTTGTGTGTATGCCAACTTTAAGTGGTTTGTGCTGGAACAAAGGCTAAGCTCTGGACCCCTGAAATGACAGGTTTCTGAGAACTGAATGTTACAGGGAACAGGGCCGGCCTGGGAACAGTGGCATCTGCTGACGGAGCTGGTTTTGATTACCTATTGCTTCAGCTCTAGCTGGGGCAGACTTGACTCATACGCCTATATCTGAGTAATTTATATGACCCTTTTCCTTGCTGGCTGTGTAAACAAAAGTGATCACATTAACCTTTTCAGCATTAGAAATAGAAACACTTACTAGCTCCATATATAGAAGAGGAAAATGAAGCAAAGAGAAAATGAGTAATTATCCCGAGCAATGAGACACACAGCAAATGAGTAACTATCCTAAGCTTAAAGAGAGGTTTGTTCTCTGATTTTAGAAAAATTTTATTCCTTTAATGTGTCCAGCAATACTGGTAGGAACAGGTGACTGTCACATGGAAGTCAAGGGAAATAAGAAGAAGAATATAACAGAGGCCAGGTCTGAGTTAATTAATGTGGAATCTTGGGGACTAAGATAGGTAGAAAATATATGGTTAGAAAAACTTGAAACAACACTGATGCCCTTCAATGGGTGAACCAAACTGTAAAGGAAAAAGTATTGAAACGCACAGCAGTTTGGATGGATCTCATGGGACTCATCCTGAGTGGGGAAAAGAAATCTCAGAAGGTCTCATATTGTATGATTCCACTTACTTAACATGCTGAAATGACACAATTATGAGATGAAGAACAAGTTAGTGGTTGCCAAGAGCTAGAGAGAAGGTAGAAATTGGTGGCTCTCTGCTCCCTATCTTGACTATGGCGGTCACAGGAATCTACTTCTGTGATGAACAAATGTGCATGCGCGCACACACACACACACATGACCACAAGTAAAATCAGTAAAATTTGAATAAGGTCAACAGATTGTACCAATGTAAAATGGTTGTGAAACTGAGTAAAGAGCATGTGGGATCTGCATTATTTCTTACAACTGCATATGAATCTATAATTATCTCAAAATAAGGGATTTTAAAATACTGGATATGTTTGAGAAAACATTAAAAGTGAAATGGAAAAGTTTATGCAAGAAAAGTCAATAGCATATAATATCAAGGCTATCTACAAATATTTTTGAATAGCCCAACCTTCACATTCACTATCAGAATTCACTGCTCATTCACTGACATCCACTGAAACAACACACACACATGCACACACAGACTGTGTACCGTGGCAGGAGGAGAAAGGAGTGCTTTAAAGTGCAGTTTTAAGTCTTATTCAGGTCTGGGGAGGCCAACAGGTCAGGAAGTGATAGCCATTGAGAGGACAGTTTGTTACTCACAGTTCCCAAGAGGAGAGTGTACACCAGGCCAGGCAGAGCCACACAGGGAAGTGCCTGAGTCATCAGGAGGCAGAGAGAGAGGAAACTGTCACAGAGCCTTGACTGTGGTTTCATCAGGAAACCATGAGGGGTAGACTGAGTAGCTTTAGGATTGGTCAGTCTGAATAATTTCAGTGGGCCCTGGGACATAGGGCCATCTTTAGTTGTTCTGTTACCTGGTCCTGAGGCAATTAGGGCAGAGGGATGGTGACCTGGAGTATGATAGCCTATAAATTAGGAGTTTGGGGTATAAGTAGGATTGGTTGGTCTACATTTGGAAGGTATGCTCACAGGGGAACGCTTTATTATCCCCAGGAATGATTTAATCCTGGGAGGGACCATCTCTTCCAGTGTCAGCAAGACCCTAGTATCCAAGCATAGGAATAAACAGACATGCATAATACAAAGAGTTGTTGACCATTGCCAATGAGGCACAGATCTCTTTTTGTTACTCAGCTTCACACACTGACACAGTGAGGACAAAGAATTTGAGTGAGAAGGCTTGCCGAGGCATGTAGCAATCATTTCTTCTTTTATCTACAAAACTTGGAGCTTGTAGCCTGATTTTTTTAAACACTAAGATCTTATATAGATATGTAAATCTTTGTGCGCACATGTTAACATCCTAATCAGCTAGTAAGTTTCATGAGCCAAAAGTCTATTATTTTTAGCTATAGTGATTAGAACTGCACTAACCCCTATGATCACGACTTATTAATTCATTGTAAGATTATTGATGACCTACAACCATTAGCATAGATTACTTGAAATGAAAGACTTTTCCTTTCCCCAGAAATGGCAATGGATTTGCTCCAGTCCACCAACACTGGATAATGAATAACCAGTTATTCATTATCTTTAGCAACTGGGGAAAAGAGGTAACTATTGGGGGGGTTTATGTTCAGATGTGAGTAACCCCAAGGTGAAGAAAGGTGAGGGAAAATGAGTCTTTCCATCATACATCCACATTGATGTCAAACAATGACAACATCATTTCATTTGCACACCCACACATTTTTATTTATTATCCCAAAAATCTCCCCAAATAGCAAGTGTGGATAGCTGGAATGCTGCCAAATCCTCCCCAAGGTGTTAACATAATGCCTGGTCAGTACCATGGATATGCGGGATGTGGAGCTGCATTGCTGAGCCTATGTGTTCTGAGAGCCACACACAGGCACACACCAAAAAATTTCTTACCTGGGGTTTTAGCCTTGGTTTGTCCCAAAGATTGCCTCAAATCTTTCCTATTCCACATGGAATAATCTTAGAACAAAAACACTCAATTACCTGGACTCACACAGTATGTGTGCAAGGTACACTGTACTGGATTACTTTTTTTCAACAGCAAAATACTGGTATGAAACACTTATTTATCCAATTCTAAGCAACGAACCAGCACAGTCACAAAAAACTGAGACAGAATTATGTGTACCCTGTCCTAACACTGCCCTAGAAGACACCTAGAGCCCTGGATCAATTTTCCCTCTGAGGAAGAGTGGCAGGTGAGGAAGCTCCATCTCCCTGGCCTCCTGTCTGCATGTGGAGAATTCCCACTGCATCTCGTTCCCACCCTCTGCTGGTGGATGGGCTCACCTGGAGAGCTTTCAAAAGTACTGATGATGATGTCTTACCCCAGAAATCTCTATGTAGTGTGGACCTCAGGGTTTTTAGAGCTGCCCAGTGGGTGTAATGTCCTGCCAAGCATGAGCACCACTGCCAAATCTCTGCTGCAGCCCTCACTCCCACCTGCCCTCAGGAGGGAAGCCTGATCACTCACTAATGATCAGATTAGTGAGTTTGAGAGGAAGAATTGAGCTCGCTCAGCTCAGTGTCCCTCTATGATCTCAGGTCTTTCTGCCTGCAGATCAGGAGAGGTCTCAGGCTCATGATAGGTTAAGGAGGCCTGCATCTGTCCAGCTGTGACAGAGTAGGAGAGTAAGAACCTTCACTATGAAGCCCAGGTACTCACAAATCAGTCTCTGTCCACTCCTTCAGTGACATATCTGACATATTAACTTCCACCTCAGTATCTCTGTGTCTTATTTCTCCCTTGATTCCAAGTGTAGGAAGGAGGGGGGAAAGTGCTATTTCTTGGCCTTCCCCCAAACCTCAACAGTTATAACCAAGTCAAGAAAAATATAGTCTCTGCCTTACTCTTGGCATTTTCTCTTCACAAGACTGAATGACTACAGTAATAGCTACATTATCTTATACTTTGAAATAGGAATCTTAGGCTGGTCTCATTTACAGAAATAAAAGTTAATTTTAGAACTCGCCAGTTTGCCACCATTCAAAGTAAAGACATCTGGAGTAACAAAGTTACCTTTAAAGGCCTGTTTAAGTTTTTAAATTCCTACAAATATTGCTATTACACAAAATATATTAGGATTTTTTTAACTAAATGAACAAAATTAAGTTATTATGCCTAAAAATCCCCAGCTGAAACCCAATCCTGTAATTCTTGACAGCTGTCGGCTGCCTACTTGGAGACAGCAGTAGCGGGTGCCCCCCGCAGCACCCTGGCCTTGGCTCATTTGGACGAGGTCAATCTTCAAGCAAAAGGCAGAGACAAATGTCAAAGTACAAGACTCCCTCAAAGGTTCCTTTGCATGTGCTACTGGGAATGTCACTTCAGGTTTCCGCTTTTGGTTTTCTTTCCACTTAATCTGAAATCATGATTCTCATCACCTAGGAGTCAAACATCTTTACAGAGCTCTTGAAGAGCTATGAGTCACCTTGTGGAATAAAAAGTACTTGGCTTAGCACCTTGTGTTTAAGTGCAAGGAACAGAAACCTACTTCAATAAGCCCAGGTAAAGGACAATTTATGTTATGTATACAAATTCACATAATGTAAGTAGGGAAAACACAAACTAGGGCACCTCTAGGGATCTCAGCTTTAGAAGTTCATGGCACCCCATCAAATACTTCTGCTCTGTAAGTGTCTATTCGAGCAAAAATTTCAACACATATCCATGTTCTGAACTGAGAGAGATATAGAAATGGAATCACTATTTTCATATTGACAAAAGGAGGGCTGGAAGCTATTGCTGGCATAAGGAGGCCAAATGCTAATATAATTGTCATGAATTATTAAAGCATTCTACTTTTACAATTATATATATGCATTTATACTTTAGTGACTGTTAAAATTTCAATCTAGAAGCACATAAGCAAATTGCTCTACTCCAAGTTACATCTTTGAATGGCACAACTATTTCAAAGTGAGTATTAACAACAAACATGAATGACTTGCTTCATTTTTGATATGGTCATCGTCTAGCCCAACAGGTATGACAATCACCTAGAAAACTGATCACACAGAAGATCAGAAATGTCAGAAATTATATTGGGTAGGCACTTGCTATTTGCTCTTTCAAAGAGACCCAAACCGAAGTCGAAAATAGATTCTTTCTGAAGTTTGAGGCCCAAGCTGAACTTCAACGTTTCCCAAAATAGAAAGACAGATGGGTAGAGAAAAGATTGATGAGTAAACCATAGACAAGCACTTTAATGCCTCTGAATTATCTAGAAGCTTTTTCCTTCAGATCCTTAAAATTTGGCCATTTCATCCTAGGTTATAAATAGAAGGTATACAGGGTCAAAAAATGTATACAAAATCCATCAAATTCTGGCTCACTGGTATTTAGGGCTTCTTGCAAAATATTGGAAGGCAAGATAATTAAATAAAAGCCAAAATTAGGGATTTCATGATCAACTGTGGATTTCAGTGATTCTTATTTCCTTTCATTGTAATAAAAATAAAATTGGTTGTTTAAGTGCGCACCTGGGTTTGGTTATAAGATTTTAAATCTTCCCCAGTTGGAAGTACTTCACAACAATCTTTTAAAAAATATTATTAATATGCTTTGCTTGAAACTCTTGGCATTAGTTCCTGGAAGAAAAAAAAATTAACTATTCTGGTTCATATGCTACAAAGGTAGCAGAGCACATTCAGAGTGCTGTTGAATAGTCTAGAGAACCAAGGAAGTATTACATGAACTCAAAATATCTTCATTCTCAGCATTTAAATTCTAGATTGCTATAGACTTAGGAGAAAAAAGGACTTTAGTACAAACCATTGTTTTGATATGCTTCAGATTACCTTAATAGGTGTTTAGAAATTCTTCCCCTAAGAGAAAATTTATGTGCCTTTTCTTTTCATGCATGTCATCCATTGGGTATCCTATCCCCTTCTCTAGTAAGGTTCTGGAATCTCAAGCCCAGCCCCATGTACCCTTTACCAACCTGATCAAACAAGGGTTCTCATGCCAACCCAACAGGACATCCATGTGCTACTTCTCTCAATTAACGTTCAACAAGGAACACAGGGCACTTGGCAAGTGGTGCCCAATAGCCCAGAACATGTTGTATATACATTCACACCTTTGCAGACTCAAAATCCATGATGGGATCCAAGATCATTTTATATTTAATGCCTGTATGAACGATCCTCAGATATACTGCATATGTTGTAATCAGAATCACATGATGACTGTTTTCCAAAATAACAACCAAAGTATTCCCATGTGGAAAGGCTTGAAGTCATCACAAAGCTTCTCTATTTTAAGAATTTAGGCCAGATTAAGGTACTATGGAGTTGATAGCATAATTTGACTTGGGAAATTGTATAACATCAGAATATTTATATAATTTTATGTCTTCAAACTGGATAGACCAAGATTCACAAATTTGGCCTTTCATTATTCTGAAATTTTAAAGCCAGAGAGATAACTGTTGAACTTTTTAGCTCCCAAAGGGAGTCCTACCTATGTGTAGTAGATATAACCTTTGTTAGAGTATATAGTTATAATTATTCTATTTTAATTTGAGTGGTTATTAATCTCTTACCATGCCTAATTTATAAAGTAACTTATAAACATACATTGTAGGCATGTATGTAGAGGAAAAATATTGTGTATATAGGTCTGGTACCATCCTCAGTTTCAGATTTCATTGCTACAGATTAATGAGCAAATTTATTCTCAATGAAGATAAATGTTGGGTTGTCTCCATTATGAGCCAACACAACAAACCTGGAAGGCAGTCAATTCCTATCATTTTAGAGTCACCGCCTGCTGAAAATCCATCACAATAAGTTGTATTTTTCCATAATGAATGTGGGAAAGAAAGGTACACTCACCCCTGAGCAAGCCATGAAAGACTGCTGTGATTCCTCTGCTTTAAGAAATGGCACTTATAAATTCTAGATGAATTTAGGCAATAACTGTTATGGCAATGATGGAATTTGACATATGGAAATCATACTTCCTGAAACCTGTTTGAAGAAACATCTGTTGATTTGCTAATGAGATTAGCATCAAACTACAGCAGCATACATCCATTCATTGCAAACACATATTACTTCTTGACATAAAGATTATGGGCATAAAGTTTGGTCCTTATGCTGACTGTGACCCCAGCTACAAAAGGTAATTTTGTGCAGTAATGTTTCAATCTTGAGAGATGTGATAGATTATATCGTTGCACCTATTACTTATAATCATCCTATTAAAGGATTGTCATGTAACTTGCTATGCCCTCATGTGAGAGGAGGCTATCTTTCCACTCTTGGTGTTTGGGCATGGCCTGGGGTGTGCTTTGGGCAGTGGAACAAAGCATATACCCTGTCCCAGGTGAGCTTTAAGAACCGTTCTGTGATTTCCCCTCTGCTGTGCTGTCCTTCTCTCATAAGAATACTACATTCCAAATGAAGCTATTCTTTAAACTTATATCCTATAATGAAATCTATAGATAATAAATAATGTGGAGTGAGAAATAAATCTTTGTTGTTTTTAGTCTCTGAAATTTAAATTATTATTGGTAACCACAACATAAACCCAAAGTTGAATACAGTAGTCCCTCATATCTGAGACTTTGCTTTCTTTGGCTTTAGGTATCCAAGACAAACAAGAAAAGTGAATACAGTAGCCCAAAAAGATATTCTGAGAGAGACTGAGAGAGAGACCACATTCACATAACCTTTGTTATAGTATATTGTTATAATTACTCTATTTTAATTTGAGTGGTTGTTAATCTCTTACCATGCCTAATTTATAAAGTAACTTTTTGTAGGCATGTACATAGAGGAAAAATATAGTATATATAGGTCTGGTACCATCCTCAGTTTCAGGCACAGATTGGTGGTCTTGGGAGGATACGTGCTCAGCAGATAAGGGGAACTATCACATGTGGGAGCGATGAGGCTAAAGGTGAGAAGCCCACATGAAAAGAATGAAAGCTCAAGGTAGAAAGAGTGTGGACTCTTAAGGACATTGTTTCAACCCTTGAATCACTTATTCCTAGAATTTGCAACAGATGAGACAATTAAGTAGCATTAGTGCTTAAGCCTTTGTTAGTTGAGTTTATCTTAATTGACCTGAGAGTTTTCCTAACTGATACGATCCTCATTCTTTCATCCTTTGCTTCTGTCACCATGGATGAGCATCCGCATTTATGTGCCAGCCATTTCCTTCTTAGAACATTCCCAGGGCCGTTTCTCCCCCAGTTTCCACCTCTCCCTGTACTGGTTCCTTCCATTTGCATTTGATTATCATCAGGTACCACCTCTTTCTGAACGTCCATACTGACCTGTCAGCACCTGTTGATTATCAGTCTGCATTCAGGTCCCCACCTATACTGATCTCTAGTATTCGATGCTTGACTTGTCTTAGTGCTTAACAGACCTTATCATAATCATCTGTCTTCTTGCCTAGTTTACTATTATATGTAGGTTTTTAACTTTTTTTCATGATTATTTTGCACACACATGTTGAGAGAAAATCGGGAACATTCAAGAGTTGTCTTTGCATTTGTAGTACCTACAAAATTGCCAACATGATAGGAATTTAAGAAATGTTTATTGCAAAATGCATGAATGTAGAAACCAATGAAGGAAGAAAGGAAGGAAATATTTAGCTCTAGTATAGAAAGGTTGTAGGGTAGGTGAGTAATGGAAATTAAACTGGAATTTTAGGTTGTCTGATCTTAGATAACTTTGAAAATCATAATAGGGTATTCATTCTTCTATCTGTAGACAATGGAATACTATTAAAAGATTTTGAGGAGGGAAAATATATTTGAACCTGCATTTCCCAGAATGTTGGTGATGATAAAGGGAATGGATTGGGAAAGGGAACAGCTAAAGACTGTGATTCTGTCATACCTCAGATCATTCAGGCCAAGACATCAGTTATCCACATAGGCCAATAGTATAGACAGAAAAAAGGGTGTGATACAAGACATGTTTAAGAAAGAGAATCAACATAGCTCAGGACAGCAGCTAGTTGTGCAAAGGGAGAAAGAGAGGAGTTGATGGTGAAGGAGGGTTTCTTGCCTCACTGGGGGCAGCATTATTCAAGGGCAGAGAACTCGAGAAGGGAGTTGTCCTCGAGGATAAGGGAATTAGCCATGGACATGTAGAAATGAAGACAAAAACCTGCAGGTCATCTGCAAACCGTTGATAACCAGGAGGAGGATAGCAAGTGTTTCCTGAGGAGAAATGGGAGAAAAAGAGACCCCAGTCAATGACCAAGCCTGGGGGATGCCTGTATTTCAGAACAGCATGGAAAGAGGCATTAGTTAAAACACAAGAAGTAGTCAGCAATGAGGAAGAATTAAGAAAATGTGGCTTCACAGAACCCAAGGGCAAGAGAGATTCCGGGAGGAAGAACACCACGTCCAAATGCAGCAAAGAACAGAAAACACTAGCATCGCACCGCAGAACTCTGTGCCACATGATTTTAAAAAATTTAACGTCAGCTCAGCGCCTGTGGCTCAATCGGCTAAGGCGCCAGCCACGTACACCTAAGGTGGCAGGTTCAAATCCCCAGCCCGGCCCGCCAAACAACAATGATGGCTACAACCAAAAAATGGCCAGGCGTTGTGGCGGGCGCCTGTGGTCCCAGCTGCTTGGGAGGCGGAGGCAGGAGACTCGCTTGAGCCCAGGAGTTGGAGGTTGCTATGAGCTGTGATGCCATGTCACTCTACCCAGGGGGATAGCTTGGGGCTCCATCTCAA
>CAUYQV010156995.1:0-11410 GCA_963574575.1 Galagoides demidoff | reverse complement strand
CCTCCCAAGTAGCTGGGACTACAGGCGCCCGCCACAACGCCCGGCCATTTTTTGGTTGCAGCCATCATTGTTGTTTGGTGGGCCCGGGCTGGGGATTCGAACCCGCCACCTTAGGTGTATGTGGCTGGCGCCTTAGCTGCTTGAGCCACAGGCGCCAAGCCTCTTGCTTACTTATTAATCAAAACCTGGTGTCAACCAGATTTTATTAATTATTTGTAATATTTTAGAAAGTGAGACTTTATCATTGTCTTTATGGATATTTTTCTATACTTTAGTTTTTAAAAAATATTTGGTTTTCAGGCAATATTTGTTTATATTCAGATATTCATCAGTTCAAGAAATTTATTTTTTTTTTGAGACAGAGTCTCATTTTGTTGCCCCCAGTAGAATGCTACAGCATCATAGCTCACAGCAACCTCAGACTCCAGGGCTCAAGCGATTCTCTTGCCTCAACCTCCCAAGTAGTTGAGGCTACAGGCACCTGCCACAACACTTGGCTATTTTTTAGTGGCAAGGTCTCTGCTGTGGCTCAGGCTGATCTTGAAACTATGAGCTTAGGCAATCCGCCCGCCTCGGGCTCCCAGAGTGCTGAAATTACAGGCATGAGCCACCATGCCCGGCCTTAAGAAGTATTATTTATTTAATTATTTATTTTGAGACAGGATCTCACTTTATCACCTTTGGTAGAGTGCTGTGGCGTCATAGCTCACAGCAACCTTAAACTCTTGGGCTCAAGCAATTCTCTTATTTCAGCCTCCTGAGTAGCTGGGACTACAGGTGCCTGCCACAACACCTGGCTATTTTTAGAGATGGGGTCTCACTCTAGCTCAGGCTGCTCTGGAACTGGTAAGCTCAGGTGATCCACCCACTTTGACCTCCCAGAATGCTGGGATTATAGGCGTGAGCCACTGCGCCTGGCCTTAAGAAATATTTTTAGGCTCAGCACCTGTAGCTCAACTGGCTAAGGCGCCAGCCACATACACCTAAGGTGGCAGGTTCAAATCCAGCACGGACCTGCCAAACAACAATGATGGCTGCAACCAAAAAATGGCCGGGCGTTGTGGCAGGAGCCTGTGGTCCCAGCTATTTGGGAGGCTGAGGCAGGAGACTCGCTTGAGTCCAGGACTTGGAGGTTGCTATGAGCTGTGATGCCATGGCACTCTACCCAGGGGAACAGCTTGAGGCTCTGTCTCAAAAAAAAAAAATTTTTTTTTAGAACACTTGTTTTATATAAGGGATTGTAAAGATTAAAAACAATCCTAGGCTGAGGTGGGAGGATTGCTTAAGCTCAAGAGTTCAAGACTTGCCTAAACAAGAGCAAGATCTTGTCTCTGTAGAAAGTAGAAAAATTAGCCTGTTGTGGTAGCACCTGCCTATAGTCCAACTACTTGAGAGTCTAAGGCAGGAGGATCCCTTGAGCCTAGGTTGGTGTTCTAAGTTGCAGAGAGCTATTATGGTGTCACTTCACTCTAGCTGGGTGACAGAGCAAAACTCTGTGTCTAAATAAATAAATACATAAATAAATGACTCTGGGCACTGCCTGTTGCTCAGTGAGTGGGGCACCAACCCCATATACCGAGGGTGGCATGTTTGAACCTGGCCACAGCCAAACTGCAACAAAAAAAATAGCTGGGCATTGTGGCAGGTGCCTGTAGTCCCAGCTACTCAGGAGGCTGAGGCAGGAGAATTGCCTAAGCCCAGGAGTTGGAGATTGCTATGAGCTGTGACACCACGGCACTCTACTGAGGGCTACAAAGTGAGATTCTATCTCTAAA
This sequence comes from Galagoides demidoff, assembly GCA_963574575.1. NCBI lineage: Eukaryota > Metazoa > Chordata > Mammalia > Primates > Galagidae > Galagoides > Galagoides demidoff. Next base: position 9,635 of record CAUYQV010156995.1, on the reverse strand, counting down.
ACAATAAATAAATAAAAATAAATAAATAACTGACTCTGTAAATGAATGAAGGCTAGCTGTGGTGGCTCACACCTGTAATCCTGGCAGTGGGAGAGGCCAAGGTGGGAGGATCCCTTGAGCTCAGGAATTCAAGACCAGCTTGAGCAAAAGAGAGACCCTGTCTCTGCTAAAAATCGAAAAGTTATCTGAGCATTGTGGCAGGTGTCTGTAGTTCCAGCTACTGGGGAGGCTGAGGCAGGAGGATTGCTTGCTTGAACCCAGGAATTGGAGGTTGCTGTGAGTTAGGATGATGTCCCACATTCTAGCCTGGGCAACAGAGTGAGACTTTGTCTCAAAAAAATTAAAAATAGGGTGGTGCCTGTGGCTTAAAGGAATGGGGTGCTTGCCCCATACACTGGAGGTGGTGGGTTCAAACCTGGCCCTGGCCAAAAACTGCAAAAAAAAAAAAAAAAAAAAATTAAAAATAGGCTCAGCACCGGTAGCACAGTGGTTACAGAGCCAGTCACATACACTGAGGCTGGTGGGTTCAAGCCTGGCCTGGGCCAGCTGAACCACAATGACAACTGCAACCAAAAAAGATAGCTGGGCATTGTGGTGGGTGCCTATAGTCCCAGCTACTTGAGGGGCTGAGGCAAGAGAATTGCTTAAGCACAAGAGTTTGAGGTTGCTTTGAGCTGTGACGCTACGGCATTCTACCAAGGGCAACATAGTGAGACTGTCTCAAAAAAAAAAAAAAGTAAATAAATAAATAAAATCCTAAAGTCATCTGCTGTTATATGATGCAATAGAGAAGGTGATGAGGCTTGGCGCCTGTGGCTCAAGTGGCTAAGGTGCCAGCCATATACACCTAAGGTGGTGGGTTTGAATCCAGCCCAGGCCTGACAAACAACAATGACGGCTGCAACAAAAAAATAGCTGGGCATTGTGGCAGGCGCCTGTGGTCCCAGCTACTTGAGAGGCGGAGGCAGGAGACTTGCTTGAGCCCAGGAGTTGGAGGTTGCTGTGAGCTGTGATGCAACAGCACTCTACCCAGGGGGATAGCTTGAGGCTCTGTCTCAAAAAAAAAAAAAAAAAAAAGAAGGTGATGAGGGCCATAAAAATGATTCAAATAATGTGAGGCTGATGTTCACAGGAAAGATCAATTATTTCCTCTATTGTTTTTGCACTTTAATTGGGGGAGAATTTATGGAGGTAACAATATTTGAACAAGACTTTGTAATGTTCCTATTTTATCTATGATGGTATCTTAGTTCTTCAGGACTCAGAAATATGTTTTTCCTCCTCATTGGAAGGAAGTTGCTATTCTCCCTTTCCACTTTCCTTTCCTCCTTCCTTTCCACTTTCCTTTCTGGTTCCTCTTCCCCTTTCTTTTCTTTCCCCCTTTCACCTTTCCCCCTTTTCTTCCCCCTTTTCTTTCACCTTTCTCCTTTCCCTTTCCCCTCCTGTTTCTTTCTTTTCCTTTCCTTCTTTTGTTGCCCTGGGTAAAGTGCTATGATTATAGCTCACAGCAACCTCACACTCTTGGGCTTTGGTGATCTTCTTGCCTCAGCCTCCCCAGTGGTTGGGATTATAGGTGCCTGCCATAATGCCCAGCTAGTTTTTCTATTTTTAGCAGAGATACTCTCGCTTTTGCTCAGGCTGGTCTCAAACTCCTAAGCTCAAGCAATCCAGTCGCTTCGGCCTCTCAGACTGCTAGTATTCTTTGTTTTCTAGTGTAAAATAATTTTTAAAATATGTATAATGTTCTGACTCGTTTAGAATTTATGATATTGTAATTTGTTTTCATGTTGATAACTAGATAATCCAACATTTATTGAAAAGTAATGTCCTTGGCTCAGCGCCTATGGCTCAACTGGCTAAGGCGCCAGCCACATACACCTGAGCTGGCAGGTTCGAATCCAGCCCAGACCCGCCAAACAACAATGATGGCTGCAACCAAAAAATAGCCAGGCGTTGTGGCGGGCGCCTGTGGTCCCAGCTACTTGGGAGGCTGAGGCAGGAGAATCACTTGAGTCCAGGAGTTGGAGGTTGCTGTGAGCTGTGATGCCAGAGCACTCTACCCAGGACGACAGCTTGAGGCTCTGTCTCAAAAAAAAAAAAAAAAAAAAAAAAAGAAAAGTAATGTCCTTCCTTTTTATATAGTTCTGATTTGTTTATATATAACATTTTTTTCCCCCACCCATATATAACATTCTTAAAATTGAGCCTCTCTAAAAATTTTCTTGTGGATTATATTAAAAGGTTAGTGTATGTCTACTATCTGGAGTCTTTATTAAAAAATATTTTGTAGGCTTGGCGCCTGTGGCTCAATCGGCTAAGGCGCCAGCCACATACACCTAAGGTTGCGGGTTTGAATCCCCAACCCGGGCCCACCAAACCACACTGACGGCTGCAACCAAAAAATGGCCGGGTGTTGTGGCAGGCGCCTGTAGTCCCAGCTACTTGGGAGGCTGAGACAGAAGACTCGCTTGAGCCCAGGAGTTGGAGGTTGCTATGAGCTGTGATGCAATGGCACTCTACCTAGGGGAATAGCTTGAGGCTCCGTCTGAAAAAAAAAAAAAAAAAAAATATAGATATATATGTATTTTGTACTTATTTATCCAGGTGAATTCTACTAGCTCTTTGTTATAAAAACTAGTGAATTGGCTTAGCACCTGTAGCTCAGCGGCTAGGCTGCCAGCCACATATACCAGAGTTGGCGGGTTCGAATCCAGCCAGGGCCTGCCAAACAACAATGACAGCTACAACCAAAAAATAGCCGGGCGTTGTGGTGGGCATCTGTAGTCCCTGCTACTTGGGATGCTGAGGCAAGAAAATAGCTTAAGCTGAAGAGTTTGAGGTTGCTGTGAGATGTGATACTGTGGCACTCTACCAAGGGCAACATAGTGAGTTTCTGTCTCAAAAAACAAAAAACAAAAATTTAGTGAATAATATACTCTTTAATAATACTTTTTTCTGTAGCTCAGTGGGTAGGGCAGCGCCAGCCACATACCCCCAAACTGGCTGGTTTGAACCCAGCCTCGGCCAGCTAAATAACAATGACTACTGCAACAAAAAAATAGCTGGGTGCTGTGGTGGGTGCCTGTAGTCCCAGCCGCTAGGGAGGCTGAGGCAAGAGAATTACTTGAGTCCAAGAGTTTGAGGTTGCTATGAGCTGTGACATGATGGCACTCTACCAAGGGCAACATAGTGAGACTGTCTCAAAAAAAAAAAATACTCTTTCATTAAATGCTTTTGTTATTGGAAAATGAATCTTCTTTTTCTTTTTGAGACAGAGTCTCACTCCATCATCCTGGGTAGAGTTCCATGGCATCATATCTCAGAGCAACCTCAAACTTTTGGGCTTAAGTGATCCTCTTGCCTCAAAGTTCTGGGATTATAGGAATGAACCACTGTCCCCAGCCTAAATATTTTTTAGTGAGTGCATTGTGGTTATTACAGTGGCTACCATTTATTAGAATCTAGGCATTTTCTGTGTGTTTACAGTCCTAAATAATTTTTTTCTTTTTTTTTGGAGAGAAGAGTTTCACTTTGTTGCCCTTGGTAGAGTGCTGTGGCGTCATAGCTCACAGCAACCTCAAACTCTTGGGCTCAAGTGATCCTCTTGCCTCAGTTTTTTGTATTTTTAGTAGAGATGGGGTCTTGTTCTGGCTTAGGCTGGTCTCAAACTCCTGAGCTCAAGTAATCGACCTGCCTCAGTCTCCCAGAGTGCTAGGATTACAGGCGCAATCCCAACTAATTTTTTTTTTTTGAGACAGAGTCTTACTTTGTTGCCCTCAGTAGAATACTGTGGCGTTACAGCTCACGGCAACCTCCAACTCTTGGACTTAAGCGATTCTCTTACCTCAGCCTCACAAGTAGCTGGGACTACAGGTACCTGTCACAATGCCAGGCTATTTTTTTGTTGCAATTGTCATTGTTGTTTAGCAGGCCCTGGCTGGATTTTTACCTGCCACCTCCAGTGTATGTGGTGGTGCCCTACCCACTGAGCTATGGGTGCCATCTCTTTTTTTTTTTTTTTTTTAAGACAGAGACTCATTTTGTCTACCTTCAGTAGAGTGCTGTGACATCATAGTTTACAGCAACCTCAAACTCTTGGGCTTAAGTGATTCTTGCCTCAGCTTCTCAAGTAGCTGGGACTACAGGCGCCTGCCACAACGCCCAGCTATTTTTTAGAGATGGGGTCTTGATCTTGCTCAGGTTGGTCTCGAACTCGTGAGCTCAGGCAATCCACCCGCCTCGGCCTTCCATATGCTGGGATTACAGGAGTGAGTCACTGCGCCTGACCCCAAAATTTATTCTTTAAATGGTTGTAGGGAAACTAGTTTTATCAATATAATTTATTTAACCTGCATTTACGGTGTATCTAGGTTGCTTCTAATATTTTGCTATTATAGAACAAGGAACACGAGCATCTTGTGCATGTTCTTGGTGATTGTCTAGGACATGTTGTCAGAAACTGGTGCAGTCTTCTTGTTCCTAATCCTGGCAGTTTTCCGCATCAGCCAGCCCAGAACAGTCCTCAAGGCCTCCCTCGGGGTTGTGTGGCAGGTATCCACCAGGGGGCGAGCGGGAGCCGCGGGCAGGCTCTACTACGCATGCTCACGCTTCTAGGAGCACGTGCGGAAGGCGGCGGGGCGGGAGGGGAAAGGTAGGAGGTGAGAGGTGAAGGGGCGGGGAGCTGTGCGGGTCCCCGGCGGCCTGGAGAGGGAAGGCTGGTGCCACGCACCGGACCTCGGTCCGAGAGCGCGCACGCTGCGTTCTGTCCTTCCTGCCTGTCGCCGTTGCCATCTCCGCCCGGGGCTGCTGTAGCCACAGGTACCGGCGCGCGCGCCCCATGGCTCCTGCCTGCAGGCCTGGGCTTGGGCCTTGAGCAGCGCAAACTTGGGAATTCCGGGATGGGGGCCACCTGGGTCAGGGGCACTCGGGCGTGGGCGCTGTCCTACAGCCCTACGGGTTGGCCCCGGAGACGGCAGCTGCGAGGGGGCAGGGCCGCCGCGTCCCCACCCCGGTTCCGGGCCCCTGTGTGTGTTGCCGAGACTGGGGCTCGCGCCGTTGCACCCCCTAGCCTATTCGCCCGCCCGGGTCAGCTGTCGTTTTTCTAGAACCTGCTTCGGGGCTGTGTGGGTTTTCCAGAGTGCCGGGGAGAGCGTGCTCTCCACTCTTGCTTCTTTTGGAAGATCTGATCGAGGGGCAGCATATAGGGTCTTTGCTGGGTCTTGTTTGGTTTCTAGTTTCCTGTATTGCTTAAACTTTGCTCACTTACGGACCTTCTGTTTACTTTCTGAGTGGGTTTATTACTTCAGTATTATACAGGATTATAATGTCATGATAGCGATAGTTGAAAGGAGCCCCAGATCTAGATGGAATCAAAGGAAGTTGTACTAATGGAAATGCTCAAGGTGTGTGTGTGTGTGTGTGTGTGTGTGTGTAGGGGGGTTCTGGCAGGTGTCTCCTCTAGTGGCGGTTACTTACTGCTCTACCTTCTGTGGTGACAGAGGTGGGGGATTAAGCTCTGTCTGGAAATTTCATAATAATTCTTGTGAAGTGAACCCAGAAAAGATTTCCTTAATGTTAGCTTTGTGTTTCTTTTATTTGACCGAATCTGTGGGATTTGGGATGCAGTGTTCTTATTGGCATGCTACCATTTCAGGATATTGTGCTAAAGATTGAAGGTTTTATTAGGGATTCAGGGTCACGGGTGTCTAGTTTGTGGGGTATGCATTTCAGGTGCCCTTGAGTGATGCCTAGTTGACGACCTGTATTTTGCGAAGTGTGTGCCAATATAGTTTAGACTTTAGGTGTTTTACACCTTTGTGGTGTTACTACTGAGCACATGATGTGAAAAACACAACATATATAAGTATAAATATGTCTTCATTCATTTGGTTGTAATTGAAATAGAAAGCATTCTTTCTCATTTATTATGAACTCATCTGGTGTTTGAAAGCTCTCCCTTTTCTTTTGCTATTGTGGCAAAAACATCACCTCCCTAGAGGTCTCCATGTACTTTATAATCAGTGATTTGGGAATCCTCCATCCCCCCAGTCTAGATTAGTTTATTGTCATGAGAAGTTCCAAGTTTATAACTAGAAAATGGAGGCATAAAGATTCTTATTTTCCTGAAGTTTCATAGGAGCAGGTAAACTGTCCAGCTGAGAAAGGAACCGTGACTGTGGTCTTAAGTGTGAGTATATTTATTAACATTTGGTGGAAGGTACTCTCTCAGTATCTAGCCATGTGCACATATATGGCCCAGAGACCCCCGGAATGACTCTTAGGTTCATGTGCTGTTTGTTTACTCTGACCATCAGTTGTCATTTGCTGACTGTAAAGTACTACATATGCAGTTTGTGTCATCACTCAACATTGAACAGATGAGAGGACTCCTTGTAGAGAAACTGGGTTCCCAAGGTTACCCAGCTTGTAAGTGGTGAATCAGGCCTTCAGACCATGTCTCCTGGAGAGGTACTTCCATTATAACTTGCTACATTCCTGAGTTGGCTAAAGAAAGAGGGTCCAGGAGATTTCTTTAGCCACCTAAAGTAAAAATTCTGGGTGATAATTTATTGAGCTGTGCTGCCTAGGAATTGTGTTAGGTGCTCTAGTATTAGCTTATCTCACTTAATCCTCATAATAACCAGATGAGATGACACTGTTATCACTCCCTTTACAGATGAGTTTTAGAGACATTTTCTGACTTGCCTTAGGTCACCTAGTGAGTTAGAGGCAGAACCTGTGTGCAAACTGAGGTTTGTCTGATGACAGAGTTCATATTTTATGCTCTTCTTGCACCGGTTACCTTCACAGCCTTCTCTGTTGGTTGTTGGCAGGAAAGGGATAGTGAAAAAGGTAGTAGGGGTGAAGGGATGAAGACAGTGCCACAGACTTAAATGCGGGGATGGTAGAACTCAGCAAGATGGAGATAGCAGTTGACCTACTGCCATTTGATAGCTGCTGTTCTAGCAGTCAGGGACACTACCCAAGAATGTTTGCAGGGATGGGATGCAGTGGCTCATGCCTATAATCCTAGCACCCTGGGAGGCTAGATAGATTGCTTGAGCTCACCGGTTCGAGATGAGCCTGAGCCAGAGTGAGACCCCCATCTCTAAAAATAGCTGGGTGTCATGGCGGGTGCCTGTAGTCCCAGCTACTCAGGAGACTGAGGCAAGAGAATCATTTAAGCCCAAGAGTTTGAAATTGCTGTGAGCTGTGATGCCACAGCACTCTACCAAGGGTGACAAAGTAAGTCTCTGTCCAAAAATAAAAATGCTTGCAGGGTCACTGGGTCAAGCATTGGTGGTAGAGTCCAAAGGGGATGTGTATAAGCATCAGGGGTGCATGGTTATCTCAAATAAATATTAAAATTAATTTTATGGTTATTTCAGCCTTACTTGATTTTTATTTTGTATTTTATAATGTATACTATATTATCACAGTAATATATGTGTATTATTTATATATTTTATACACATATTGGGAGCATGTACTTGAATTTTTGTGTTGGGGGTCATGATTAAAACATTGGGAAGTGGGTGTGGTGCCTCACACCTGTAATCCCAGCACTTTGGGAGGCTGAGGCAGGTGGATGCTTGAGCTCAGGAATTTGAGACCAGCCTGAGCAGCAGTGATACTCCATCTCTAGTAAAAAAAAAAAAAAAGAAAGAAAAATTAGGCAGGCATTGTGGCAGGCTCTTGTAGTCCCAGCTACTTGGGAGGCTGAGGCAAGAGGATTGCTTGAGCCCAGGAGTTTGAGGTTGATGTGAGCTATGATACCATGGCATGCTACCCAAGGCCACAAAGTGAGACTCTGTCTGGGAAAGAAAAGAAAGAGAAAAAACGATCACTGTTTTTTTTTTTTTTCTGAAAACATAAAATATGCAAGGCATTATGCGTTTGTTCCCAAGTTGGAAGTCTAGTGAAGTTCAGTGTAATTCCACATAATCAAAGAGAATAGTATTTCATATTACAACCACCTATAACTTACCATTAAAAACTGCAGTATAGGCCTGGTGCCTGTGGCTCAGGTAGCTAAGGTGCCAGCTATATACACTTGAGCTGGTGGGTTTGAATCCAGCCTGGGCCTGCAAAACAACAATGATGGCTGCAACAACAACAAAAAAATAGTGGGGTGTTGTGGCGGGCACCTATAGTGCCAGCTACTTGGAAAGCGGAGACAGGAGAATCACTTGAGCCTAGGAGTTGGAGGTTGCTGTGAGCAGTGATGCTACTGCACTCTACCCGGGGCAACAGCTTGAGACTGTCTCAAAACAAAACAAAACTACAGTCTACTGGGAGGCTGAGGCTGGTGGATTGCTTGAGCTCAGGAGTTCGAGACCACCTCAAAAAAAAAAAGTAGCCTAGCTGGACATTGTAGTGGGCACCTGTAGTCCCAGCTACTCCAGAGGCTGAGGCACAATAATCACTTGAGCCCAAGAGTTTGAGGCTGCTGTAAACTGTGATGCCATGGCACTCTGCCAACGTGGCATAGACGGACTCTGTCTCAAATGAAACAAAACAAAACTGCAGACTAGTTTTTCTTTTCTTCTTTTTTTCCCTCCTAGATATAGATACAGCCTGTTGGCCAGGTTGGTGTGCAGTGGTGCAGTCATAACTCACTGCAACCTCCTATCTCCTTGGCTCAACTTATCCTCCTGCCTCAGCCTTCTCAGTAGCTGAGACTATAGGCATGCACCATGACACCTAGCTAATTTTTTTGTTCTTTCTTTTTTTTTTTTTTTCTTGAGACAGAGCCTCAAGCTATCCCCCTGGGTAGAGTGCTATGGCATCACAGCTCACAGCAACCTCCAACTTCTGGGCTCAAGTGAATCTCCTGCCTCACCCTCCCAAGTAGCTGGGACCACAGGCGCCCGCCACAACGCCCGGCTGCTTTTTTGTTGCAGCTGTCATTGTTGTTTGGCGGGCCCGGGCTGGATTTGAACCCACCACCTTAGGTGTATGTGGCTGGCACCTTAGCCATTTGAGCCATAGGCGCCAAGCCAATTTTTTTGTTCTTTAAATTTTTTTTGTAGGAACAGGGTCTTGTTGGTCAGGTTGGTGTCGAACTCCCAACCTCAAGCAGTCCTCCTGCTTGGCCTCCCAAAATGCTGGGCTTACAGGTGTGAGCTACTGTGCCGGGCTTAATTTTGGCTTTATTTATTTATTTGTTTATTTTGAGACAGTCTTACTTGATCACTGTTGGTAGAGTGCCGTGGCATCTTAGCTCATAGCAACCTCAAACTCTTGGGTTCAAGCTTTTCTCTTGCCTCAGCCTCCCGGGTAGCTTGGACTACAGACGTCTGCCACAGTGCCCCGCCATTTTTTGTTGTTGCTGCTGCAGTTGTTGTTTAGCTGGCCTGAGCTAGGTCTAAACCCGCTAGCCTCGGTGCATATGACTGAGACTGCAACCACTGTGCTGCAGGTGCTGAGCCAAGCCATTTTTTTTTTTTTTAAGAGACAGAAATTTACTTTGTCACCCTTGGTAGAGTACCGTGATGTCACAGCTCACAGCAACCTCTAGCTCTTGGGCTTAGGCCATTCTCTTGGCATCAGCCTCCCGAGTAGCTGGGACTACAGCTGCCCACCACAACTCCTGGCAATTTTTTGTTGTTGTTGTTGCAGTTTGGCCAGGGCTG
>CAUYQV010156992.1:0-13405 GCA_963574575.1 Galagoides demidoff | reverse complement strand
TGCATGAAGGGGACAAAGACAACACTGTAATGAATGCCACCTTGCAGGTGGTGAAAAGATGCATCCTGACGTAGAGATGTTATGATGTGAAAAAATATATATTTCAGAGTAAAAGATATACATGTATTCATATACACACAGACATGTTTTAAGTGGCATGATTATTGATTTATTTTTACCAAGATGGCATTATATTATACACATGTTCCTGCATTTTACTTACTCAATGATATTTGGTAGAATCCCCACCAAGTCACTTGGCATAGCTCTTTTTCATTCTTCTTTGGTAGCTGTACTTATTCTATGGCATAGATGTAGCCCACTGCTTATTTATAAACAGGCTCATTTCATTTATAAGACTTTTTGCACCTCCTAACAGTGTTGCAGTATGTGTCCTTGTACACATGTCCTTAAATATTAGTGCTTTTATTTCCCAGCATTGAAATTACTGGGTTAAAGAATACTAATAATTTTAAGTGTGCCGTAAGAAAGCCTTCTACAAATGCTAGAAAACCTCCTCTTTCCACAGTGTGTAAGAATACTCTGCTCCTCATAACCTGTACATTAGGAGAATTGACGTGGTCTTCCCCTCTGACAAAGTGGTTACCTTGTTTGTTTGTAATGTTTGTAATAATATTTCTAGTTTTCTTTATATAATTCTTATGCATATCTTGTAAAATTTATTTTTAAGTACTTCATAGTTTTCATTCTGCATAAAATAAAATATTTCCCCCATTTCATTTCTAGGGGAAATTTTAGAATACCGTTAAAACCATTGATGTTTTAAAAAAATTTAGCTTGCATTTATTCATTTCCTTCTCAGATTGTATCAATTCTCTTTTAAATATTTAGCCACATCATTAGAATTAAGAGAAATCACTTCTTCCCAGCCTCTGGAGACTATTAACAAATCACATTCCTTGTGGCTGTTTTCTCATAAAGGGTGATGTGGTACCTCTATGGGTACCAGAGATGCTATTCATTTAATTTTTCTCCTTGTAGAAAATACTTTTAATTTCCTCTTATTGTCCCTCCTTTCTCTACCCTCTTGAGAGCACACTTTGTCTTCCTTTTCCCTATGTTCTCTGCCCCACTCCTACATTTTGTTGAGATAGTTAGTACTTTTTCTTACAATAGGTCCCTTCTATTTCAACAGTTCTTATTTATCACAAATTATACACTGTTGTCCTAGTCCATTTTGTATTGCTATTACTGGTTACCATAGACGGGTAATTTATAAAGAATAAAAATTTTTTTTTAGCTCATAGTTCTGGTGGCTGGGAAGTTCAAGAGTATGGTGCTGGTGTCTGGTAAGGGCCTACCTGCTACATCCTGACGTGGTGGGAGGCATCACCTGGTGAGATAGAGCCAGTGTGCTACCTGTTTCTCCTCCTTTCCTTATGAAGCCATCAGTCCCATCATGGAAGCCCCACTCTCATGACCTTATCTAATCCTACTTACCTTTTGAAGGTCCCACCTCCAATCAACAATATTTGAATTTGGAGATTAAATTTCTAACACACAAAATTTGGGGAGCACATTCAAAGCATGACAACTATTGACTACCAAAGTAGACTATGTATTTTCACTAAGATTTAAGGGTACATACATATAGATAGATATCAAGGACCACTGCTCAATAAGTTTTATTTATTTTATATTCTTGCATCTTGATGCCTCTCTTCTGGTTAATATATTGAAGTATTTTTTTTTCTCAAGTGTTTTCCTCAGATTGGGCACTTGAATAACATACGTTTTTGTCATTTTTGTATTATAGTATTTTTTTTATTAATCTGACAAGGGAATAGCATCTTGGCTGGGTATAAAATTCTTGGTTCACCAATTTCTTGGTTCAAGAAATTCTTGGTTTCTTCCATTCAGTTGTCTATAGATGTTTTCCCCAACTCCTAGCTTTCTGGGTGGGACTTTCTGTTATTGGTAAGAAGTTGGATTCTCCTCCCCTCATTAGACCAGGTATGTTGGTTTTAAATTTGCATGCTTGTGAGATTTTCTTTTTTTTTCTTTAAAATTCAAGAATTTCAACTTGCACGTGTGTGTGGTTCTTCTTGGCAATCCAGCTGAAACTCTATACAAATCCTTCCAATCTGAGAATTTGTGTTTTTCTTCAGTTTAGGGCACCAGTTCTCAACCTGTGGGTCACACAACCCACAGGAAATGTATTAAAGGGCCTCAGCATTAGAAAGGTTGAAAACCACTGCTTTAGGGATATTTTCCTTTACTCCTTATTAAATGATTGCCTTTCCTCTATTTGTTCCTTTTTATCTTTTAGCAAGACCTATTATTTTTATATATTAACTCTATTACTGATTTCTCTAGTTTTCTTCTCCCCGTCCCTGGATTTAAAAAATTTATTTCTTGCATTTGTTCTTCCAGGGCACCTATTAGAGTCTTAATGATGACCATCTTCTCCTTTAATTTATTGAATTTTCTACTGAGAAATCATATTTTTATGCAAGTAAAATATTTTAAAACTGCTTTAACAACTCCTTAGCAACCTTAGTTTCTATTCAGGTTTCTATTTTCTCTAGCAGTTCTGTTTGATGAGAACTCATTTTGAATAGTCTATATTCCTCTCTCTGGTTGCTGGGACCTATTATATGGAATGTGGGTTTTCCCCATCCACTCTTTAGAATTTAAGTCTGGTTATTAAAATGTCCTTAATAGTGGGGATTTTATAGGAGATAATAGGAAGAATGGATTTATAGTCCTGTGGGCCTATAGTGTAAAGGCAGGATGTCAATATTTTGCTGAGATCCTTGGAAAAAACTCCTATGATCTCCCTCTACCCTTAGAAGGGAAGGTCAATCCCCCTGTTCTACCTCTCTTTGCTTTGGCAAAGCTCTTCCACTTGTACATCTACATCTAAAGGTCCTGGCTACTGACTCTGCTCTGCTGTTTACTGTCTAGCCCAAAGGGGAGGAATCTCACACCAGCTCTGTGCAAAGGGAATTTTTAGATGCCTCTTCCCCACAGGTCTCAGTTCCTGCCTGATGCTGAAGAAGCAAGTTGTTCACTCCAAGAGTGCTGGGAATGATGCTTCCCCATCAGGTCCCCATTTTTCCTAGTGTTAAGTCTGGGCTAAAGTAGAAAAATACCAGTTAACTCCTGACAAATTCTTGGGCTGCAAGCCCTCAACAAAATGGAGTAAGGTAGATACCCTCCCATCACTCCTAAGATAGATGGGAAAGTACTCACTAACTTCTTGCTTGACTAACTCCTGGTCCTGGGAAATGAACCGACTATCCCCAACTGACCTTTAAGCAATGTCAAGTGGAGGGAATACTGAGACAAAGATATATGGAGGAAAAGTACTGAAACTAAAATGTATGGGAAAATATTAAAATAAAGATGTATGATGTATGGTTAACTAACCCCAAAATTCTGCTTCTATACAATGCTTACTTGCTGCCCCCCCACCCCCAAATGCACCTGGACAGCCTGTGTGCCAACCAGGATGCAAACCAAGCCTTAAAAACCTGACTCTTTAAGCACTTGGGGCTGCTCTCAGAAACCCCACGTTGGGACACTGAGGCAGTTGCCAGCTGGATCTTCAATAGAAGGACTCTGCTGTAAATTTGGCTCGTTTGGCTGTGTGGTCTTTGTGGAACTCCTGGGCACTACACTAGAACCACAGTATACACCTCTTATTGAAGAATTTTAAGCATAGGAGTGACATGGCCAGATCTGCATTTGAACACAATTATAGTGCTGAAGGCAGGGAGACCAGTTAGGAGGTTGTTGCAGGATTCTGAAAGAGAAATTAAGGGGTTTGACTATGATGGTGGGACAGTAGAAGGAAATAAGAGTATAAATTTAAGACTTATTGAAGAGATCGATTCTATAGAACTTATTGATTAATTTGAAGGGATGAGCAAGGGAAAGGCTGACATTAGTAATCAATATGCTATATTAACTGAACAGAATTCAGAAGACTGCCATTTCAAAATTATATATTAAGAGGATCTGCATAAACCTTGAGAAGAGGAATTATAAAAGTTTAGGCAAGCAGTTTGTCTTCAATCTTAAAAAAATTGCTAAATAAAAAATGTAAACTCAAAAGAAATAGCATCTTACCTATTTGCAAAATATTTATATAGCTTCTAATCTGTACTAGTCACTAGGTTAGGAACTGGACATATATCTGTAAGTAAGACCCTGTATCTGTCCTCAAGAAGGCAATAAATTGAGCCGAGATGCCTATGGCTGGTCTACCCTGCCTAATGGCTTGGCCATACAATTAGAAAGAGGAAGGGCCCCAAACTTTTTGTAAAGGAATATTACACTAAAATGGGGGAGGGAAGCCTCTTACATATTAATTTTGTGTTTTTTTCCTTTTGTTTAATGACAGCAGCTCTAGCTACTTCACAGAAGAGGAGTTACCACTATAGAATTTCCAACTGCCCATTCTGCTGGAAAGGCAGATGACCTTGAAATCATTTAGAAGGGCAGGAGCAAAGCACCTGAGCATCACTTGAGGGTAAGTGACTAGGTCTGGTTCAGTAGGTGGTACATTCCTGAACTGGTCCTGTTTAGCCTTCTTGGGGCCTTCTGAGACCTGAGCATCTGTGAACTGAGAGTTGCAGAATGTAGAATGTAGCCCAGGCCTGGCAGGGAAGAACCTGGTGACTGGGCCTGACATGGTGATTGTCTTTCCTTGGAGTCTGAAAAGGAAAGGGCTTCGCTCCAGCACTTGTGGCTGCAGTGGAGGTCTAGCCTCCCCACTGCCTTCTACTCCAGGCCTTCTGGAAGAGCATAAATCTGGGCAGGGCTCTCCCAGTCCCTGAGTAGAACTACTGCCTGCCTCCGGACTCAGTTGCTGGAGCTCCTGAGCTGCATTTTATGAGTGAAGGGTGTGCAACACAACACAATTCCTGTGAATTGTTTTGAAAGAACCAAATGGCCCTTTCCTTGAGATGCCCAGGCCTATTTGGACAGAAATTCCCTTTGCTGAGGATGTGGGAAATGAAAGGGCTTCAATCCAAAGGGCAAGGGCCAGTTTGGCTGGGAGCCCTCACTCTGAATGTGCATTGATGACCTATCCAGAGCCATTTCTTGACTTGATAATTACATCCAGTCTCTAACACTCAGACACAATCTGCCAAGGCCAGATTACTTAGTTGCAAGAAACCCAAGGACACAGTCAGTGTCTCAAGGTAGGACTGAACTACCCTGGATCCTGGCTGGCAGACCTCTTGTACATGGTAGGGGTCTGAGAACTATAGAATTGATTCTGGACCATTCCTTGGTTCCTACTGGAACATCATGGTCTTGGGCATTTATGTTCTGGGGAGAGAAAATGTATAGAGGGACCCCATGGTAACTCTTGAAAATGATGGTACAAATTTCTTATGTTCTGGCATTCTTTTAGACAACTGTTGTTAGTGCACATAAGGAAAGAAAGATCAAGGTTGTAGCATTGAGAACCCCACCCTGTCACATTATTGAAGCGGACTCTTAGTCATTATGGGGAATATTCTTCAGAATCCACCCACTGGTTCTGGGAAGATATATCCATTTTTCCATTTGTGAGTTGTGATTTTTAACTCACAGATAAATGGGCATGGAACAATCTGAGAACCAGCTGTGGATGTGGAGGAAGAAGAAGAATGGTGGTGATTTTACCAGCAACATGGGCAATCACTCCCCTGCCTACATGCCATAGGTATTTATTCCCATACCCTCCACCATGTCCTTCTTTTAAGCTGTTCAAAAAAGGATATGCCTCAAAGAATATAAGAGGCAGCATTCAGGGCAGTGGGAAAGATGGGCCAGGGAAGAACAGAGAGGCATCTCTCCCAGAAAAACGAAAGGCCATTGCTGTTGTCCTGGTGGGGATACAGCAAGAAACCAGCAGTGGCTTTAGCAGGGGACCCAGAGACACTTCCCATTCATCTGGGAAGCCCTCACCTCCCTTACCTGTGATTTCTGTATACTACCTGGACAGTGGTGAGTGTTGGCATAGCTGTGTTGATAGTGGGGATTTGGGGACGTTTTCATTTTTCAAAACATAACCTCTGGAATTACTTTTTTGTTCTGCTTTTTTATTTGGTAAATATCTTTATATTCTTTTATAGATTATTTAGCTAAATTGTAGGTTAAATGTTCACAAATTTAGTGTGCAAAACACCAGTTTATAGTAGATATTGTACAGTAGAATATCCTAGATTAGAGCCTGGGGACCCTGGGGACAGGGCACATGCTTGGTCTACCTTTTTGGGGCATCTCTTTCATATCTACAAGGTAGTTCTCCTGCTATATCTCCATTAGGCCTGGGCATGACTCAGACATACCCTTAGGACTAGCCAAGTCCCCTCTGTGTGTCTATGGCTCAACAGCTGGGATGGACTGATCTGTTCTGTAGGTCGAGTTATCTTACACCTTTGAGAAAGGGAGGAGGAGGCTCTTTATGGTTTTTAAGCTTAGGCTTATTCTCTAGCCCAGCTTATCAGAGGACTGTCCCTGCCATCGCTAAAGCAGGGCTGTGTTCCCTTGTGGAACACTGGGCCTTATGTGTATACTCCCTGGAAACCCAAACTCCAAACATGTGGGTCTGTAACTGATTCTTAATCATTTTTTTCTATGTATTGAGAAAACTGTGTGCCAATAACTTGCTAATTAACTCTTTTATTCTCCTAACAGCCTGTTAAGGCAGACACTTCTGTCATTACCTTCATTTTACAGATGAGGAAACAGAGGCACTCAGATGACAAGCAGCAGTTTAAAGTCAGGCAGGTTAGCACCAGAGCCCAAGCCCACAGCTCCTCTCCTGTGCTCTGTTGCTGCTGCAGGCATCGTGGGCCCAAGTGGGAGAGAAGATTTATCACTGATAATAGTGATGCTTGTGCTTGTGTAGCTGAGGTCAGTCACCACTGCACATGCTTCTGGAGTACTAGGGGGATGAATGGCCTCTTTGTAAGGAAGAGTCCCCCTCCCCCAAAACCACAGGGACTGGAAGAGCAAAACCACGCACCCTCTACTATGATTATAAACTTATGGACTCAACCTGGAAGATTCATTTTTGACCGTCAAATCAGTACTACCACAACATGGGAAAATGTTTCCCAATATTGTACCCAAGAACCCTAGTTCTGTAAGCTATTAGGGGGTGTTCAAAGAATTTTATAGTCAAGTAAGCTTGGGAAATTGCACTTTACATAGATGTAATTAGGTCTCTTTGTTGTGTGACTCTTCAGATTCTTTGACCTGCTAAGAGTCTCAGTGAGTCTCCCCCAATGATAGAGAGCATGCAATTGTTTTTTCTCCAAACTAATTTGACCACAAAATCCCCCCCACCCTGCCCCAACACACACCTTTAGTATTTGCTCAGGATGTCTTATAGGAAGAAAGGCCACTCTAGATGTCAAACAGGATGCTGGAGGAGGGCAAAGTCCCCAGGAGTGGGATACTTTTCTGTTTGGTCCGTCTGCTTCTCCCACTATAAGCACAAAGTGCCGATACTAGTGCTGCCCTTAATCAGTTTCTTAGGGATGACAAGGCCAACATCCTGAAGTGTCCTCACCAGGTGGAGGAGCGTACCAGATTTCCTCTCCCTTTGCAAGATGCTCGTACCTATTTCATGGTAAGGCTCTGCATTTTTGTAGTTGTTTTTCAAGCAGTTCTTTCAACATTACCTCATTTTAACCTATTGGGTAATTTATTTTTAGCCTCAAATCCAATTAAACCAAAGGTGTTAGGGGAATCTGATCCTATATTTGTCTGTTTAACCCTTTCTTAGGGAAAATACTGAGTTTTCCCTAATCTGTACGCAATTGGGGCTCTATAACCATAGCCGATTAAGAAAGAAGGGACATAAAATTCATGTGACATGGTTGTGGTCCCACAGAGGTCACAAGATATTCTGGGGAAGACTAAAAAGTTGGAGAGGTAAAGATAACAAGAAAAAATGTGTTTCTAATTTTATATGTTCACAATGGTTTACACATGGGGCTGCAACTAGACCATGTTGGAAACAGAATAAGTAAAATAAAAGCTTGAAAAACAATCTCATTTTGTGGATTGAAGCATTTTAGGGGAACTATTTGCTTTAAATTAATTCCAAGGCCCCACAATGAAATTTGGATCTTTTCTCCATGTTTCTGGGATGGGGGATGTAGGGACAGAGGGAAAATAGATATCGAAAGAGCTTTGAAGTATTTATATTGAACCAATTCTCTGTAGAAAGGCTGGGGGAGAGGGGTGTGAAAAAATTCACCATTTGGCCAATTTTCAAAATAGTTTTTCTTTTATCTTCCCCCCCTTCTCCCCCAGGTTCTTAATTCTGAGACAGGAATGATAAAGGGGCCCAGCTGGGCCTGCTCTTGGAATGAAATGCTAAAAGGGAGTGCTCAGACTCTTTTAAAGAACTCTGATCAATTAGATGAAATTTTAGTGGTTGGGGCAGTGAGGGGAGAGTTGGGGAAGCCCATCTGAGAGCTGTCAAGTGAGGAGCAGAGCAGGTGCCACTGTGTATAGGGCTGGGAGAGAGACACAGGATGAACAACTGGTTATGACGGCTTTGTATTAGGAGGACCAGGAAAACATTCTTTTTTCCCTTCGTTTTTTTTTTCCTTTTTGTTCCTTATTCCCCCTTTTCCTTTCTTTTCCATAAGACAAGGAACACAATCTATAATTCTTTATCCAGAGCCCAGAAGCAAGGTCTGTTTCGAAATTCAGAATATTCCAAATCTTAGAAAGATAATTCAGTGACAGATGTAGCTAGACATCTATTACTATAGAAAATGTTTCCCCCCAGGTCTAAGAAACCACTCTTTTATTATTTGCAGTTTAATGCATGGATATTATCACTCAATGGGATAAAGGTAGACTATGAAAAACTTTACATTTGGCCAGGTCAGGCTTTGCCATTGCAAAAACCTTTTGGTTTTCAGAGTTTTTGGATTTTGGCACCTAGGATAAGGGCATGTGGACTTTAAAAAATTACCATTGTTTAATGCATAAACAGAATGTGCCTCTTTTGTGCACTGTTTTATGAGTTTTGACAAATGTGTTCACTCACAATTAAGGCACAGAACATGCCTAATATTTCCTTCCTGCCCTCTCACTCCAGGTCCAGGCCACTGACCTGCTATCTATCACTGTAGACTAAATTTGTTTTTTTCTAGAAGTTTCCATAAATGAAATCATTGCATAATTCCTCTTCTTATGTCTGGTTTCTTTTGGTCGGCTTAATGTTTCAAAGACTTATGCATTTCTGTGTATATCTCAACAGTTTGCTGCTTTTTATTGCTGACATCTCTGTTTTTGGGATTTTGTGATGTGGGCTAATCTTACTGGAGTTAGATGATATCTTAAAGTGGTTTTGATTTGCATTTCTCTGATGATTAAGGATGATGAACATTTTTTCATGTGTCTGTAGGCCGTGCACCTGTCTTCATCAGAAAAGTTTCTATTCTAGTCCCTTGCCCACCCTGAGATGGAATCACTTGTTATTTTCTTGCTAATACGTTTGAGTTCTCTGTGGATTCTGGTTAGTAAACCTTTGTCAGAGATATAACCTGCAAATATCTTCTCCCATTCTGAGGGCCATCTGCTTGCTTTACATACTGTGTTCCTGGCTGTGCAGAAGCTTTTTAGTTTGATAAGATCCCAGTAATGCATTTTTGGTGTTGCTTCAATTGCCCAGGGGTCCTCCTCATAAAATATTCTCCCAGGCAGATTTCTTCAATAGTTTTCCCTGCACTTTCTTCTAGCATTTTTATAGTTTCATGTCTTAAGTTTAAAATTTTAATCCAGTGATGAGAGTCTATCTTAGTTAATGGTGAGAGGTGTGGGTCCAGTTCACCCAGCATCATTTGTTAAATAGGGAATCTTCTCCCCACTGAATTTTTTTTTTAATTGAATGGTAACTATGTACATTAATGCACTTCTGGGGTATAGTTTCACACACAATCTGAAACACTTCCATCCCCACTGAATGTTTTTAACTGGCTTGTCAAAGATCAAATAATGGTAAGTAGCTGGGTTCATCTCTTGGTTCTCTATTCTGTTCCATATATCTACCTCTCTGTTTTTGTGCCAGTACCATGCTGTTTTGATCACTATCACTTTATAGTATAGTCTGAGGTCTGGTAGCATAATTCCTCCTGCTTTGTTTTCATTTATGAGTAATGTCTTGGCTATTCAAGTTTTTTTCTGATTTCATATAAAACAAAGTATTATTTTTTTGAGATTTTTAAAGTATGAAAGTGGAGCTTTAATAGGGATTGTATTAAAATTGTATATTGCTTTGGGTAGTATAAACATTTTAACAATGTCGATTATTCCTAGCCATGAGCATGGTATGTTTTTTCATTTGTCAACATCTTCAGCTGTTTCTTGTTCTTAGAGTTTCATAGTTGTCTTTATAGAGAACTTTCATGTCCTTTGTTAAGTAAATTCCCAAATATTTCATCTTCTTTGGCACTACTATGAACGGAATAGAGTCCTTGACTGTTTTTTTGGCTTGGCTGCTGTTGGTGTATATAAAGGCTACTGATTTATGAGTGTTGATTTTGTAACCTGAGATGCTGCTGTATTCCTTGATTACTTCTAAGAGTTTAGTAGTAGAGTCCCTGGTATCTTCTAGATATACAAGCATATCATCTGTGAAGAGTGAAAGTTTAATCTCTTCTGACCCTATATGGATACCCTTGATAGCTTTTTCTTCCCTGATTGTGATGGCTAAAACTTTCATTACAATGTTAAAAAGCAATGGAGACAGTGGGCAACCTTGCCTGGTTCCTGATCTGAGTGGAAATGATTTCAACTTAACTCCGTTCAATACAGTATTGGCTGTGGGTTTGCTGTAGATGGCCTTTATTAGTTTAAGAAATGTCCCTTTGAGTGGTGTCTGTGGCTCAAGGAGTAGGGTGCTAGCCCCATATGCCAGAGGTGGTGGATTCAAACCCAGTACTGGCCAAAAACCGCCAAAAAGAAATGTCCCTTCCATACCTATTTTCTTAAGTGTTCTGGTCAGGAAAGGATGCTGGATATTATCAAAAGCTTTTTTGCATCAATTGAGAGAATCATGTGGTATTTTTTTTTAATTAATTAATTAATTAATTTTTTTGTTGCAGTTTTTAGCCAGGGTCATGTTTGAACCCACCACCTCTGATATATGGGACTGGCACCCTATTCCTTGAGCCACAGGCACTGCCCTGTTTTTTATTTTGTTTATGTGTTGAATTATATTTATAGATTTACGTATATTGAACCAGCTTTGAGACCCTGGGATAAAATCCCACTTGGTCATAGTACATAATTTGTTTGATATATTGCTGGATTCTGTTTGCTAGGATCTTACTGAATATTTTTGCATTGATATTCATTAGAGATATTGGTCTATACTTTTCTTTTCTTGTTGGGTCTTTTCCTGGTTTGGGGATCAAGGTGATGTTTGCTTCATAGAATGTGTTGGGTAGTCCTTCTTTTTCTGAATTTTGGAAATGGTTAAGTAGTATAGGTACTAGTTCCTCTGTAAAGGTTTGGTAGAATTCTAATGTGAAGCCATGTGGTCCTGGACTTTTCTTTTTGGGGAGATTTCGTATAGTTCATGCTATTTCAGAACTTGATATAGGCCTATTCAACATTTCCACTTGACTCTGGCTAAGTCTAGGAAGGTGGGGTGCTTTTAAGTATTGGTCTATTTCCTTCAGATATTCATATTTCTGGGAATTGGGTTTCTTGTAGTATTCATTAAGGATTTTTTTAATTTCTGAGGAGTCTGCTGCTGCTATTTCATCTTTGTCATTTCTGACTGATGAAATTAGAGACTTAATCTTTTATTCTTGGTTAGATTAACTAAAGGTTTGTCTATTTTATTGACCTTTTCAAAAAAACCAACTTTTTGATTTACTGATCTGTTGTATAATCCTTTTGTTTTCAATTTCATTTAATTCTGCTCTAATTTTGGTTATTTCTTTTCTTCTGCTGCGTTTGGGATTGGAATGTTCTTCCTTTTCCAGTTGCTTGAGATGTCCCATTAAGTTGTTGACTACCTCTCTTTCTGTTCTCTTGAGGAAGGCTTGCAGTGTTATAAATTTCCCTCTCAGGACTGCCTTTGTGGTATCCCAGAGGTTCTGGTAATTCATGTCTTCATTATTGTTTTGTTCCAAAAATTTGGTAATTTCCTTCTTAATCTCATCTATGACCCAGCTATCATTCAGCATATGGTTATTAAGTTTCCATGTTTTTGTATGAGTATGCAGATTCCTGTTGTTACTGAGTTCGACTTTTATTCCATGATGGTCTGAGAAGATGCAAGGAATAATTTCTTTTTCTTTTTTTGTTAGGGATTCATTAAGGGTACAAGAAACCAGGTTATACTGATTGCATTTGTTAGGTAAAGTCCCTCTTACAATTGTGTCTTGCTCCCAAAAGGTGTGTCACATACCAGGAACCTACCCTCCTCCCTTCTTCCCTCTCTCTGCTCTTCCTTTCCTCACCCCTCCCTCCTTCTTTCTCTCTCTGTTCTCCCCTTCCCCCACCCCCGTGTGTCATTAATTGTCCTCATATCAAAATTGAGTACATATGATTCATGCTTCTCCATTCTTGTGATGCTTCCATCCAGGTTAATACAAAGGCTGAAAAGTCTCCATTTTTTTTTTAAATGGCTGAATAGTATTCATGGTCTACATATACCACAGCTTGTTAATCCATCCTGGGTTGGTGGACATTTAGGCTATTTCCACATTTTGGCAATTGTAATTTGAGCTGCAATAAACAGTCTAGTGCAAGTGTCTTTATGATAAAAGAATTTTTTTCCTTCTGGGTAGATACCCAGTAATGGGATTGCAAGCTCAAATGGGAGGTCTAGCTTGAGTTCTTTGAGGGCTCTCCATACTTCCTTCCAAAAAGGTAGTATTAGTTTATAGTCCCACCGGCAGTGTAAAAGTGTTTCCTTCTCCCCACATCTATGCCAACATTTGCAGTTTTGAGATTTTGTGATGTGGGTCATTCTTGCTGGGGTTAGATGGTATCTCAGGGTGGTTTTGATCTGCATTTCTCTAATAATTAGGGATGATGAGAATTTTTTCATATTGTTTGCTAGCCATTCGTCTGTCTTCTTTAGAGAAAGTTCTATTCAGGTCTCTTGCCCATTGATATATGGGTTTGTTGGCTTTTTTCATGTGGATTAACTTGAGTTCTCTATAGATCCTAGTTATCAAGCTTTGGTTTGATTCAAAATATGCAAATATCCTTTCCCATTGTGTAAGTTGTCTATTTGCTTTGGTTGTTGTCTCCTTAGCTGTACAGAAGCTTTTCAGTTTAATTAAGTTTCATTTGTTTATTTTTATTGTTGTTGCAATTGCCATGGTGGTCTTCTTCATGAACTCTTTCCCCAGGCCGATATCTTCCAGTGTTTTTCCTATGCTTTCTTTGAGGA
>CAUYQV010156987.1:0-14371 GCA_963574575.1 Galagoides demidoff | reverse complement strand
ATTACTTTGGTTTAATCATTGGACAAAGTAACTATATATTGGAATGTCACATTGAACTCCATAGATAAATAAATAAATATAACTATTTGTTATTTAAAATTTTAAAAAGTACAATAAATAACAGCAATGTAAAAAAAGGAGAGGGTTGGATGCAGTGACTGACACCTGTAACCCTAGCACTTCAGGAGGCCACAGCAGGAGGATCACTTAAGGCTAGGAGTTGGAGATAAGTCTGAACAACACAATGAAATCCTATCTCTACAAAAATTATAAAAATATTTCTGGGTAAACACACTTGTTGTCTCAGCTACTTGGGAAGCATGAAATGGGAGGATCACTTGAAATTATAGTGAACTATGATGACGCCACTGCACTCCAGCTCAGGCAGCAGAGAGAGTCTGTCAAAAAACAGGAAAGAATGAGGAGGAGAAAGAGAAGAAAGAGGAAGAGTAGAAGGATGGAGAAAGAAGAAAGGAAGGAAGGAAGGAAGGAAGGAAATAAGGGGAAGGGTGAGGTGGGGGTGGGGACAATGAATAAATAAAAACAAGATAGTTTGTCCAGTGGCATTTTCCATAGTCTAGATTTTACCTTTTTTAAAATTTCACATTAACATGAGAGTACAAATTTTTAGATTCCATTGTTCTCACTTCCAAGGTATCTGTGCTATGTACCATCACAACATGCACATTAGGTGAGATCCCAACTCATGCCCTCCTTCTGCCAATCATTCTCCTTCCTCCCCCTTTCTCCTCTCCCTGCCCCCATACTAGACTATATTTGTGTTTAATTGTTCATATGAGCATGTAATTTACATAATGGTTTCATATTAGTATTTAATATATTTGATATTTATTTTTCCATTCTTGCTATACTAAGAAGAATGTGTTTCAGCTCCATCCAGATAAACATAAAAGATGCAATGTCTCCATCTTTTTATGGCTGAATAGTATTCCATGGTATACATATACCACAGTTTGTTGATCCATTCATGGGTTGATGGACATTTGGGTTGCTTCCACAAGTTGGCAATTATTAATTGAGCTACAATAAACATTCTGGTGCAAATAAGTAGCCTTTGTATATGCCAACAATAGCCAAGATGAGAATAAAATAATTTACAGTAGTGCCAAAGAAGATGAAATACCTAGGAATATATCTAACAAAGGACGTGAAAGATCTCCATAAAGAGAACTAGAAATCCCAAGAAAGGAAATAGCAGATGTTAACAAATGTAAGAATATATCATGCTCATAGCTGGGAAGAATCAACATTGTTAAAATGTCCATACTACCTTTAGCAATCTATAAGACTTAATGAAATCCACATCAAAGCACCAATGACATACTTTAAAGAAGGTGAAAAGGCAGGGCATGGTGGCTCACACCTGTAATCCTAGTACTCTGGGAGGTGTAGGTAGGTGGATTGCCTGAACTCACAGGTTCAAGACCAGCCTGAGCAAGAGTGAGACCCTGTCTCTAAAAATAGCTGGACATTGTGGCAGGCACCTGTAGTCTTAGCTACTTGGGAGTCTGAGGCAAGAGAATCGCTTGAGCCCAAGAGTTCAAGGTTGTTATGAGCTATGATACTATGACACTCTACTGAGGGCAATAAAGTGAGACTCTGTCTCAAAAAATAAAATAAAATGAAATAAAATATAATAAAATAAAAATGTGAGAAAAGGCTCAGTGTCTGTAGCACAGTGGTTATGGCACCAGCCACATAAACCGAGGCTGGCAGGTTTGAACTTGGCCCAGCCTCCCTAAAACAGCAGTGACAACTGCCAACAAAAAATAGCTGGGCATTGTGTTGAGCACCTGTAGTCCCAGCTACCTGGGGGGCTGAGGCAAGAGAATTGCTTAAGTCCGAGAGTTTGAGGTTGCTGTGAGCTGTGATGCCATTGCACTCTACCGAGGGTGACATAGTGAGATTCCGTCCACCCGCCACCCCCACCCAAAAAAATGTGAAAAATAGTACTTTGGTTTATATGGAACTGGAAAAAACCCTGAATAGCAAATACAGTTCTTAGAAATAAAAACAAATCTGGAGGCATCATGTTACCAGATTTCAGGTTATACTACAAATCTATAGTGATCAAAATAGCTGGGTACTGACACAAAGATAGAGATGTAGATCTATAGAATAGAAGAGAGAATCTAGAAGTGAATCCAGCTACGTATCATCATTTGATCTTTGATAAGCTTAACAAAAGCATGCACCGAGGAACAGAATCCCTATTTAAACAAATGGTGGTGGGAGAACTGGTTAGCCATATGTAGAGGTTTGAAACTGAACTCATACCTTTCACCACTAACAAAAATTGATTCTTACTGGATAAAGGATTTAAATTTAAGATATGAAATAATTAAAACTCTCAAAGAGAGTATGAAGGAAGTGATTGAAGATAGTGGCCTGGGAAGAATCTTTATGAGGAAGACCCCCCCTCTGTTGCAATTGAAGCAACATCAGAAATAAGAAACAGGGATGTGATCAAGCTATACAAAGCTTCTGCACAGCTAAACAGGGATATTTTTTACCACAGAGCACACAGCCAGCCTTCAGAATGGAAGAAGATTTTATGAAACTAACAAAAGCCTGATAACTAGAATCTACAGAGAAATCAATTTAAACAATAAGAAAAGAGCAAATAACCCCCTCTATAAGTGGGCAAGAGACTTAAACAGAAACGTCTTCAAGATGACAGATGAATGGCCAACAGACACATGAAAAAATGCACATCATCTTTAATCATCATAGAAATGCAAATCAAAGCTATCCTGAGATATCACCTAACCCCGGTGAGAATAGCCCACATCACAAAGTCTCAAAGCTGCAGATGCTGGCATGGATGTGGAGAAAAGGGAACACTTCTACAGTGCAGGTGGAATTGCAAACTGACAGCAACCATTATGGAAAGAAGTACGGAGAATCCTCAAAGATCTAAAAGTTGACCTTCCATTTGATTCCACAATCCCGTTACTAGGTATATCCACAGAAGAACAAAAATCATTTTACCACAGTCTGGATTTTAAATTCCAGCTGAATATTCACTCCCTCAGATGCCTGTATTTTCACCATTTGCAGGGTGGTTATCTTGTTTCCTATAATCAACTCTACTATGATCATTCTTGCAGGATCCTTTCCTTGAGACAGTCACACAGAAGCAGAATTACTGGCTTAAATGAGAGGCAGATTTTAGGGTTTCTAACCTGGTGACACTCAGGGATTGGTTTTCATGGTATTTGTTGATTCCAGGATCTCTTACCTCACCCTGCATCAGACAGAGTCTCAGGCTGTGGCTCCTGGTGTGCATGTATCATGGGAAGCAGGTGCTGGCTCCTGCTCTTGGGTGAGTGGAACAACAAACTCTCTGCCTTCTCTTCCTCTCCCCTGCTGTCCTAGCTGTGTCAGCTCCCACATTAGGCACTTTCTCCAGCCATAACTTGGTGTGCTTGTCTTGCATGAAACGTTCCTCCTCAGTCTCCTGGGATGGGCAGCTCCCCAGAGCAGAACTGAGGCCAGAACTTGCATGTGTGTTTATTTTGAAGGAGATCCCAGGAAGTACCAAGATGAGCCTGGGGGTATCACAGGGGTAAGTGTGAAGAGCCAATGAAAGGTGCTTTAATGAGAGGTGACCCCTGTACAGGTGCAGAAGCTGAGGGAGAATTACCACATCCATGACGACTGCAGGATTCTCACAGTCTATGCTATGCAGATCTTTCTGACAACAAAGGAAGCCCTAGTTCCTAAGGGTTAAGGTTTCACCATCCCATACCACAGCTACCAGCCACGGGTGGCTACTGAGCACCTGAAATGTGTCCTGTGCCACAGGGGTGCTGTGCATGCAAAACACAGACCAGATTCCAAAGACCTAATTCACACATCAGGTGTTAATAATTTATCAATCATTTGTTTTATATTAATTATGTGTTAAAATGAGAACATTTTGGCTGTACTGAATGAAGAAAATACATTATTGAAATTAATTTCACTCTTTTCCCTGTTTTTATTAAATGTAGCTACTAGAAAATTTAAAAAGATCTATGTTGTTCACATTATACTTTGTCAGTGTGGGGTCTGAGGTCTGGCCTGATAAAGATAAACTGTGGAATATGGAAAGGAGATTGCAGATGACCTTTGGCACTAGACTAGGTGTGAAAGTTGAATTAGCTGCTGAGCTTTGGGGAGTTGGCCCCACCACTGCTGTCAGATGTGCCTCTCCTGCTTCAGTAGCATGTCACGCTCCCTCCCATGACCCCTGTGTTAGAGCCTGCCTGGAAGAATCTACAGGGAAGTCACACACACGACTGGGCAGAGGGATAGGGTTAGTCACCCTAACTAGCCTTCAGCCAACCCCAGCCCTGGGAGCCCTGTCTGAATTATCCTCTCCTCTCTCTGTTCTAGGTCTTGGTGTCTTGCTATCAGGATCAGAAGCCAAGAACTCTAGAGGTGCGTGTACTCATAGCCAACGGCCAGTGGAGAGGAAGTTGGGATCTGGAGACCTCTTTTATGGAGGGGAAAGGGCCCTTTGCAAAAAAGGCAGTGCCAAGTCTCTGGTGTTTTCCACATGCTCCTTGGAGCTCCTGAGGGCTGTTCACTTTCTCTGTTATACTTTCATAATGTGCGTTTACTTAGCTAAATGAATCACATGAACCATCTCATTCAATTCTGGTGATACACCTGTAAAGAAAGTGCAGGCACTATCTTACCTGGCCAGGGTCCTCTGGAGAAGGGGCTAGCTCAAGGGCACACAACTAGTGGATGCTGGACTCTCACCTTCTTTACCCAAACCTCTCTCCTATGTCATTGCTCAAAATTCTCTGCCTTTATTCCACATCTTAAATTGAGGTTCCACCCAGAATTAGATCCTGAGAGTAAGTCATGTTTCTGGGAGGAAATGCTATAAAGTACCACTTGGGAGTGGACAATGGGTTAGTAACATGGGAAGTAGAGAAGGTGGCATAGGATCCATTGTCAGGTGAGTTACATGTGGGCACCTGGAGCTCGGCCAGGAGAACCACTGGACATAGTGTGGGGCACATACCATAGGAAAATCCCCCCAGTGGGTAAGGAAGATGTCCTGTTATTATTACTGAACGTGTAGTAAAATGTATAGAACATAAAATTTACCTTTTAAGCATTGTCAAGGGTACAGTTCAGTGGCACTAAGTGTGCAGCCATCACCACAATCACACAGAATTCTTTCCAATTGCAGAATTGAAACTCTGTCCTATGAAGCACTAACTCCCATAAAGCCTCCCTACAGCCCTGACACCCACCATTGTACCTTCTGTCTCTGAGTGTGACTCTTCTGGGGACCACATGTAAGCAGAGTCACACAGTGTTTGTCCGTCTGTGACTGGCTTATTTCACTGTGGGAAATGTCCTCGAGGTTCATGTATGCTGTTGAATGTTTCAGAATTCCTTTCCTTTATGAGGCTGAAGAGCACTCTATTGTTTGGTTATCCCACACTGTGTTTATCCATCCATTCATCACTGGACATCTGGGTTATACACAACATTTGCCTAGCATGAGTGATGCTGCTGTGAAGGAGTGTGCAAGCATCTCTTCCAGACCTTGATTTCAACTCCTTTGGGCATACACCCAGAAGTGTGATTGCTAGATCATATGGTAATTTGGTAATTCTACATTTTGATTTTTTTTAATGAAAAGTATTTTATTTTTTTATTAAGTCAAATACACATAGATCACGAATACATTCATGTGTATGTGGGGTACAATGTGCTGATTTTTTTTAAATACAATCTGATGTGGTTAGATCAAACCAATCAACCTACGTTTTGATATCTTGAGGAACACCCAGACTATGTTCCATAGAGGCTGCTTCATTTTACATCCCCCCAGCATGGCACAGGGTTCTAGTCTCTCCACATTCTCACCAACACACATTATTTCCTAATGGGTTACTTTCACATTAATGAAACTGAGTTTTTTGTAGACTGACTCCTATCAGTCATTGATGGAAGTTCCTGCTCCTGAAAGGGAAAACAATGCCAACCTGCCAAGTGGGACTGCCAAATGGGACTCTGGTGGCCAGAGAGAGCCCTCAGGGGCTCCAGGACACAGGTTCTGGGACTCAGAGGCCAATTGTCAGGCACAAGTGGTGTTGGTGGCAGAAGTGGGATCTTCTGGCACTGTACACATCTGTGCCTAGCAGTGGGCTGGGTGGGAAAAGGATACCAATAGACCTATTCCCAGGAGGACAGCCTTCTGATCACAGGATCTGGTAGACTGTAGGTGTTTAATGAATATTTCTTGAATTCATGAATTAGCAAATGAAGACACTGTGTACCCTGCAGCCTTCTGTCCTCAATGCCCTGAGCATGCTGTCTGCTATAACAGCACCCACTGTGCCTGTGAGGATGGATTCCAGACTAGGTCTGGGAGGAGACACTTTTACAGCTCCTATGATGCATGTGAAGGTACAATATTATTTATAAGATTTAATTTGATCCCTCATTAGTGATAACCACTCTAGTCTTTGTGTCCTATGTTGAAAGCACATAAATCCAAATACCAAATGAAACCCATAGTTCTTCAGCTGAGTAACCGATAAGGACTAGCTCCTGGGTGGGTGCGTCTGTTCCCATGTCCTTCAGACAGAGGGAACAAGTGTGAGTTCTTGCTTCAGGGCCCTTTCTGAGGACTTGAACCTCAATTCTGCTCAATCAGCAGGAAAGGTGATTAGATAGAGATGCAGGTCATGTAAACAGTGAAAAGCCAAGATATGGCTAGTGTGGTTCTGCCACCTGGCTTGCAAACTTTTCTAATAATATTAACTTGCCCAGTATTTATTCCTTTGTTACTCACTGTATGTTTCATATTGATTAAACAAATTTGAGATTCACCGTTAAATATAAACAATATTCTATCCTTACCTCAATGATTTGACACAGCCACTATACTGTATTCTAGTGCTCCATATATTATTGAGTCTATTTCTATACTTTTAATCCACACAATTAGTCTATTTTTTATTTATTCAGGAATTGGCCCCTCACAGCTTAGTCAAAGCTTTTTAGTAAGTTTCAGTATCTGGTTTCCACTTTGTAGTTTTTCTGCCTATTCTTACATGATCGTATCAACTTGTCTCACTTCATAAAATACATATGGGTTAATTTATTGGAGTTGTGCTAGATTTATATAGAACATAGAATGGATGTCCCTTTACCACATTGATTCCTCCCACCCAAGAACAGGCAGGAAGTGTTATCTGTGTGTGATTAGGAACAATGTTTGACAATAAAGATTCCAAGGGCATAGTTCTATGAAAATGAAAAACAACAATATTTTCTCTTGATTCTCCCATACTGATAAGTCTGAGACTGGGCTGGCAAATTAAAAGTATGGAGCATATTGTAAAAACAAAAATTTACCTCTGCAGTTGTGTGGTGAATTATTCTTACTTCAACTGGGTGACTGGTTTGGTTGACACCAATCACCCAGATGGTTATTGTAAGAACCTCCCAATACTCTTTGCTCCACAAAAAAGGAAAGGGATATGAAGAAGTAATTGGGGAGAGAGAGCTACCTATTTCCAGCCAGGGTGAGAGAGCAGAGCTCTATCTTAACCCACAGCCCTCATTCCACATATTCCTTGCTTTCCAAGGAGATGCTATTAAAGCCCACTACATAAACAATCATCTCTGTGTGGATACTTTATGATTTATGTCTCTGCACAGGTCTCTTTCCTGGCCTTCCAAAAGCACATCTTTAATTTTTTTGTGAACTAGCCTATTTATCTACCTCACATTCACCTTAAATTGAATTTCTACATCTGTCTATGCCATAAAGCTCATGAGTTCATGCTATCATCGCTGAGGCTAGTGCAACACCAAGGCTCGTCTCAGCCTTCCTTATATGTAATTACTTTCTCCAACAATGAGAAGCCTTGCTTATTACTCACTATATATTTATTTTTGGTTAAACCCTAGTATAATTCAGTATTTTGAATTAGATGTATTGGATTTAAGTGCTTCCTTCTTCCCTTACTAGTTGGTGTTCACTTAGTGATTTAATTTCTGTGTGACTAACGCGGTGCTGCATAACAAGTTACCCACCACTTTGGCTGCTTAAATAACATGTATTTATCATTTCAATGTTGCTGTGGGTCCAGGTATGTCTTAGCCGGCTCTCTTGCTTATCATAGTGGCCATCAAAATGTTTTCCATCTGGAGGCTTGATTAGGACTGAAAGTACTCCCACACTCACATGGTTGCTGGAAAGATCCAGTTCCTTAAGAACCATTGGACTGAAGGCTGCAGTTAATTTTTAGTGTTGTTTGAGAAGCAGTCATCAGTTCCTGGATATGTGGGCTTCTGTCACTTGATTTATGATAGCGAAGACCTGAGCACAGCCAGACACTCTGATTAAGACAAAAGTCAAAGCCTTTTATAACTAAATCTCAGAAGAGACAAGTTATCAGTTTTGCTGTACTCTGTTCATTAGAAATAAGTCACCGGATCTGTTTCACAGACGATGGGAGGAGATTACACAAGAATTAGAACACCAAGAGACAGAGATAATTGGAATACATTTCGGAATCTGCTAACTGGATTGGACACCATGCTCCCCCGAATTTATGTCTGCCTGGCACCTGTGAATATGATCTTCTTTGCAATAGGGCTTTGCAGATGTCATCAAATCCAGCTCAGGTCAACTAGATTAGGGTGGACCCTGAATCCCACATAACTGGCATTCTCACAAAAAGAGGGAAATTTGGAAACAGGCACAGACACACAGATAACAGGGCCAAGTGACACACAGACTGGAGTTGTGCTGTCACAACCCAAGGAGAGCCAAGGATTGCTGGTGACCACCAGAAGGTGGAAAACGCCAGGCATGATGCTCCCTTAGAGCCTTCCTTACAGGGAACATGGCCCTGCTGACACCTGGATATGGCCTTTTTGATTCAGAACTATGAAATGGTAAGTTCGTGTTGCTTAAAGCTACTCAGTATTATGAAGCAGCCCTATCAAGCTAATGTACCTCACCTGCTGGTAGGATCATTAGTGTGTGCAGGACACTTAGGAGGACTTGGCATCTGTGAAGGCTCAGTCGGTGCTATCTGTTATGCTGCCTGGGCTGCTATAGAACCTTCTGCATTCCCTTACACAGACAGTGCAGATATGAGGTGTGTGAGAGGACAATGGCTTCTGTATTTTCAGCTCAGTTTACACTAATTTCTTCAGGGAGCCTTAATGCAAACTGCTGTTAGGGCCCTCTGCTGTCAGCAATTCCTATTTATTGAGAGAGTCACTTCATTATTTATTTGGAATTATTTGCTTAATGCCTTTCCATCCAGGCTGCAAACCCCACAAAGGGGTTTTATCAACCCCTTTATCAATCTATGTCTGTGTCATTTAGCATTGTGTCTGGTTCTGAGTAGATGCTCAATAAACATTGTTGACTGAAGAATTAACCTGGAAGCCACATTCTCACTCTAATTCCCTTCTATAATCCCATTGCAAATACATTTTGGATTTCTTAGAGGATAATTAGGATGTGCTATAGAAGTATCAAGGAAAGACCCAACTTGAGAGTGACTGGAAGAAGCAATGTGACCAGCGTAGGTTTTCTCCTACATGCCAATTAATGACTACTTTTTCCTCCCACAGTGAAGAGTAGTGAAGAGATGCAATCAAATGTGAATAATCAGGTAAGTGGGGCGAGGCCTGAGTTTGGGAAACAACAGGTCTATCTCACCATATCATTCCCTTTTTGTAAGACTAGAAGGGTTCCTCATGATTTTTAGGACAGAATAGTTCTCATCCACAGGTGATTTTGTCCTCAACTTTAAAAGTTATCTGTCAATGCCTGGGAGCATTTTCAGTTTTCATAATTTTAGATATAGGGGGAAGGTTTGCTGCTGGTATCCAATTAACAGAGACCAAGGACACAGCACAATATCCTACAATGCCCAGAACAGTGTCCCACAACCAAGAAATGACTGCTCTCAGATGTCAGCAGAAATTAAGGCCCTCTGGGAAAAGAGTGGCAATCCTCAGCTGTCATTTAAAGACTTGTGTCAGTGAGTACAACCTCACACCCCACCATGCCTAGTTGCAACTTAATACATCTTCTCATCTGGGATTACCCTTACTACACTTTTGCAGATTCCTATTTCTCACATT
Source organism: Galagoides demidoff (assembly GCA_963574575.1). Taxonomy (NCBI): domain Eukaryota; kingdom Metazoa; phylum Chordata; class Mammalia; order Primates; family Galagidae; genus Galagoides; species Galagoides demidoff. Next base: position 4,219 of record CAUYQV010156987.1, on the reverse strand, counting down.
TCACAGACAATCTACAATATTAGCTTTATTTCTTTAACAGGAAAATATGTGGAAGACTAGACACAGAAGGAGCTTTTCAAGAAAGTCTACACGAGTACTCAAGAGAGTAGAATTGAATGCATTGATCAAAACTTCTGCTTCTCCAGGAATGGGTGGAAATTCTGTGTTTGATATAGGTAAGAGATGCTGTCTAGACTCCCATGACCTCCCTCTCATGGTCTGTCATGAGTAGGGTCTATGAATGATAAAATCAGTTAGCTCCCAAAACATTGTCTTCCATACTAGCATTACATGAGTAGGGCTCTGCTTTCAAAACTATAAATTCAAAGGACAAGAGAATAAATCAGCTCTCTTCCCTATTCCAACTTCCTTTAGTATGATGACATTTCCCTAAGAATATATCCACCATCTTACTGTGACTGGTAGAAAAGAAAAAAACTTTGGGTTAATTTCCTATTCAACTCTCACATAGTCACTATAACAGAGAATACTTCATCTTCGGTCAGCAGAATACACGTAGATTTTTTTCTCCACACTAAACAAGCAGTTCTCCAGAAGATGCCAGCTGGGTGTCCTGAAATTTAATTCTGACATTATCTACCTGGAGATAGCATCAGATCCCACAGTCCAAAGGCTTCATCTGTCAAAAGTACCCTCATGTCAGATGCCAATTGCAAGTCCTAGGATGTAACCTGTTTTCTGACTAAGTTTGGTCATAAATCAGAGTCCTGTGACCTCTCTTACTGAACTCAGGGGAGCACTTTACTTGCATTTACCTGCTCATTATTAAATACATTACAAAAGATACAGATGACCAGCCAGATCAAAGAGATGGGAGAAGATGATGTGGGGCTTCTAAGACCTCTTTGGGCATGTCACACCCTAGGAATCTCCAAATTTTCAGATATTTAGAAGTGTCTGGAAACATTTTTCCCCTGGATTTTGATGGGCACTTTATTACTTGTGCATAACTGATTACAGTATTTATCATTGGTATCAACTCAACATTCAGCCTCCCCTCACTCACTGTAGGTGGGGTGAGGTGGAAATAAAAGTTCCAAACCTTTAATATCATGGTTGGTTTCCCTGACAAACAATTCCCATACTGAGCCTATAGGAGCTTCCTAAAAGTCACCTCATTAAAACAGAAGATGCTACTATAACCCAGAAAATCCCAAGGGATTTAGGATTTGCATCCCATGCTTTGGATACTCCAAAAATTTCAAAGGTCTTAGGAGATATGTGTGTCAGAAACTTGATTCTAAGACAAAATGTCAGAATAAAAGATTTTCCTCACGTGTCTATTGCTCAAGAAATTATAAAGGTTTTGAGTTTGGTGTCAAGGACTGGTTTCTCCTTAGTCTCTGTATCTATTAACCATTTCAAAGAACGAACTTTTGGCTTTTTTAGTATTTCTATTATTTTATGTTTTACTTTACATTGATTTCTGCTCATTATTTCAGTCTATGTCATATTTGATTTTTAATTTTCTTACTTGTTGACTTGGTAGCTTACATCATTGATTTTTAAGGCATGTGCTTTTTCTAGTGAGAACATTTAAAACTTCAAATCTGTCTATTACTTAGAGCTACACAATTCCCTGTCAGTACTTGTTTAGCTGAATTTTGAAAAATTCAGTATGTTGGGCTTGCATTATCCAGGAAAAATATTTTAACATTTTCTGTGTGATTTATCACATTTCTTATGGGTTATTTAGATGGATATTTCATTCCCAAAGATATTATTTTTTTCCTAGGTGTCTTTGTGTTAATGGTTTCTGATTTAATTTTATTGTGGGTCTTTTCTTTTTTAAAATTCTTTATTAAATCATAACTGTGTACATTAATGCAATTATGGAGTATAATGTGCTGATTTGATATGCAATGTGGAATGCCTACATCTAACTGATTAACATAACCATCTCCTTCCTTACTTATTTGTTGTGGCAGAAACATTCATACTCTATTCTTAACAGTATAGAAATGTACCATTGTATTATTCACATTAGGTTGGATCCCCAAAAATCCTTGATAAAAATCCACAATAAACCCTGCTGAGGTGAGCTGCAATCCCAAGATTTATTGTGGATTTTTATCAAGAAAGAATGCTGATCTTTGTCAAGTGCTTTTTCTGCCTCAATTAAGATGATTGTATGGTTTTTAACTTTTGTCATGTTAATGTGATGGATCCCAGTAATTGATTTGAGTGTGTTAAACCAGCTTTGCATACTACAGATAAGACCCCCTTGATCATTACGTATCATTTTTTAAATTTTCATTATGTATAATTTTTTAATGTTCTCTTTTCTGAAAGAATATCATTTAAAATTTCAGTTCTTATGAATTCCTTTTGAATTCATTGAGACTTGTCTTATAGCCTATTTGACAAGTGTTCTAGGTGAACTTAACAACTGTATTAGCACACCCAATCAGGTGGTATAACATAGACTAAAGTGGCTTCAACAATGGCTTGACCATTAATTCCTTAATAGTTTGAGCCCAGGAGCCCAGGCTCTGTGCCTGTTCCATACAACTCTATGCTCTTTCGTCGCCATCACTCAACTTCCGTCTGTGTTACAACATGACTGCTCTACCCCCATATTCTCTTGATAGCCAATGGGAGAGAGAAAAGAGGGGAAGAAAAAGGATGCTCATTTTCTATAGGATTCTGATATTCTAGACATTGGAGCAACAATATTTTCTCTTGATTCACAGATGTTGATGAGTATGAGGCTGGGATGTCAAAGTGCAAGTATATAGTATCTTGTAAGCACAAAATTGGAACTAGCATCTGCAATTGTGCTATGAAGTATCCTTACTTCAACTGGGTGGCTGGTTTGGTTGATATTGATCATGCAAATTGTGATGGTAAGTACCTCCCAATTCCCTTTCCTCCATGAAAAAGAATGGGGGGCAAAAAGGGGGATAGCTTCTGAGAGCTATTGGTTTCCAGCCGGAGTGAGAGAGGAGCTCTGTCTTAACCTACATCCCTCATTCCATTGCTGTCCTCATTGTGTAAGGAGATGTTATCCAACCCCATGACATAAACAACCACCTCTGTGTGGATACCTTATGATTTATGTCTCTATACAGGTCTCATTCCTGGCCTTCCAAAAATATATAATACATTCTATCCTCTAGAATATGTGTATTTATTTGTTTAATCCTAGCATGATTGCGTGTTTTGAATTAGATGGATTGGATTTAACTGCTGCTTCATTCCTTTACTAGCTGGCTTTCACTTCAAGATTTAATTTTCATATGCCTCATCAGTAAATGGTAGTAATATTTGGATCCACAGAGTTATTTGTTACTCATAACAAATTACCTCCCAAATTTAGTTGTTTACAATCACATATTTATTGTTACATCATTTCTTTTTTACAATTAAGTCATATATACAAAGATCATGAATACATTTATTCCTTTGTGGGATTCAATGTGTTGATTATTTGTACAAATTGGAGTGCTTACATCCTACCTCATTTACTTAATCACATTGTTAAGACATTTGTGTTCAATACTTGATAGATTTGATCTGTACCCTTGCAATATGCTTCATAGATGAGGTACTACCCTTAACCCTCCCTCTGTTGAACCACCCCCCTCTCTTCCCATCCCCCCTTCCCTCCTTCATCTTGGGCTATAGTCATGATTCATCTCTCATATGAAATTGTGAGTTATTGTAAATTGGTTTTATAGTAGTACTGAGTACATTAGATATTTTTTTCCATTCCTGAGATACTTTACTAAGAAGAATATTTTCCAACTTCATCCATGTAAACATAAAAGAGGTAAAGTCTTCATTTTTTTAAAATGCTGCATAGTATTCATGGTATACATATACCATAATTTATTAATCCATTCATGGGTCAATGGGCACTTGGGCTTCTTCAAAGACTTGGCAATTATAAATTGAGCTGCAATGAACAATTTGGTGCAAATATCTTTCTTGCCAAGTGATTTTTGATCTTTCGGATATATACCTAGTAGAGAAATTGGATATTGGATATATTCCGAGTAAAGAAATTGCAGGATCAAATGGTAGGTCTACATTTAGATTCCTGAGATCTCCAAACTTCTTTCCAAAAGGAACATACTAGCTTGCATTCCTACCAGAAGTGTTCCCTTTTCTCCACATCCATGCCAATATCTGTAGTTTTGGGATTTTGTGACGTGGGCTAATCTTACTGGAGCTAGGTGATATCTCAAAGTGGTTT
>CAUYQV010156985.1:0-16627 GCA_963574575.1 Galagoides demidoff | reverse complement strand
AATAGCCAGGCGTTGTGGCAGATGCCTGTGGTTCCAGCTACGTGGGAGGCGGAGGCAGGAGACTCGCTTGAGCCCAGGAGTTGGAGGTTGCTATGAGCTGTGATGCCATGGCACTCTACCCAGGGGGACAGCTTGAGGCTCACATCTCAAAAAAAAAAAAAAAATGAGGCATCAGTGAGCTGTGGGACAACTTCAAGCAGCATAACATGCAAGTAATTGAAATCTTTAGACAAGGAGGAAAATATATTTGAAGGAATAATCACCAAAAAGTTTTCAAATGTAACAAAAACTACCAAAACTACATCAAGGCACATATAAGCCAAACAAAACCAAATGGAGAAAAAAGAGAAAGAAAATAAACTCTTAAAAAGCACCCAGTGGGGAGAAAGGGGAGGGAGGCAAAATAAATACAAAGGAATAAAGATAAGGATGACAGCGACTTCTCATCAGAAACAATACAAGCAAAAAGCAGAGCAACATCTTTAAAGTACTGAAAGGGGAAAAAAAAATTCGAACTAGAATTCTATGTCCAGCACAAATATTTTCAAAAACAAAAATGAAATAAAGGTTTTTTCAGATAATACAAAGCTGAAAAAATTCTTCATGAGTAGACTTGCATGACAAGAAATGTTAAAGGAAGTCCTTCGGGAAAAAAGAAAATGGTATCAGATGGAAGTACAGATCTATATATGTATCCTAGATAAATACATAAGGTTTTTTCTTTATTATTTAAATCTCTTTAAAACATAATTGATTGTTTAAATAAAAATAACAACAGTATAGCATGTGGCTTATAGCATATGTAAAAGCAAAATATGTGCTAACAATAGCATAAAGTTTAGGGAGGGAGGAATGGAAGAATACTATACTGTAAAGGTCCTATACTATATGCAAAGTGGTATAGTATCCACTTTATATTGTAGGTATACTGAAGGTAAACTGTGTAAGTTAAAATACTATAAATCCTAAAGCAACCATGAAAATAATAAAAAGTGATAGCTAATCAGCCATCAAGAGATAAAATGGCATCAGAAAAACATTAAATTAATCTAGAAAAGGCAGAAAACAACAGGGGGAAAGCAACAAAGAATAGTTGAAACAAATAGAGAAAAAAAACTCCAAGATAATAGATTTAAACTTAAAGATGTGAATAATCATATTAAATGTAAATTGTCTAAATACCACATTCAAAAGGCAGAGATTGACAGATTACATAGAAAAGCCAGTCCCATATGTGCACATAAGTCTTAATGGATTCACTGTCTGGGTAAAGGACATACTAATAACTTTGAGTCAAATGGTACAAAAGCAACTGATGTAACCAAAATGTTTACACCCCTGTAATATCCTAAAATTAAAAAAAATTAAAAAGCATGAAATAGAGAAGAAAAGAAAGAAAAGAAGAAAAGAAAATCAAGTCCAACCATATGTTGTCTATAAGGAATGCTCTTTAAATGTAAAGAAACAAATAATTTAAAAGTAAAAGGACAGAAAAAGATAGAGCATAGTAACACTAAGAGAAAGCTGGTAGCTATATTAATATCAGCATTAGTATGATATCAGTATTATTCATTCTGATATACTATATTTCAGAATGAATAATGTTACTGGGGGAAAAAAGGGCATTTTATAATGAACAAATATATCAAGAGGATATAATAATTCGGAACATTTATGTGCCTAATAACAAAGGTTCAAAACAAGTGAAGCAAAAACTGACAAACCCAGGAGGAGAAATAGAGACGTCCACAACTATAGTCAGAGATATCCATGTCCCCTCTCAATATTCAATAGAATAAGTAGATAGGAAATTAGTAAGGAAATAGATTTGAATGCTCTCAAGCAACTTGAACTAGTTGAATCACATTCTTTTCAAGTGATCACAGAAAATTTGAAAAGATCTACGATAAACCATATTCTGGGCCATAAAATAAGCGTTAACAAATGTAAAGGGATCTAAATCATACAAAATATTTCCTCTAACTATAATTAAATTGGAGATCAAGAATAGAAATATTTCTGTAGAATTCCCAAATTATTGGAAACTAAATAACATATTTTTAAATAACCCATAGGTCAATGAAGACAACATCACCCAGGTATTTATAGTGTTTAGGCATTGTGTTAGAAGCTTTATCTACATTGTCTCTAAGCCTGGGGATCAATCATAAGATAGGTATTATTGATTTCATTTTACAAATGAGAACACTGCAGCTCAGGTAATGTAACTTGTTTTAAGAGTGTTGCATATCAAGAAAATAGTAAACCAAGTCTCTCTAATAACAACTACCAGTACTTTTCATGCTTCTCCAAAACTCATGTAAAATCTCCATCTCTTCTGCTTCTTTATTATTTTGCATTACACTCACTCTTATGTGTTTTTAAATTGACATTTTCTTTTATTTTATTTTTTGAGATAGAGTTTTAATCCTTTATTTGCAATTGTCATGTTTTTTTGCAATATACTTCTAAAGTGTACACATTGCCTTCCAGAGAGAATTCTATTCTCCTAGAAGGAAAGAGTAAGCTACTCATCAATGCACCTAGTGAGCAAGTACTCTCCTTTTAATAGTCACTCAGCCCCCAAACTCTGCAGCTCAGCAGCTTGTCAGCAATAAGGCTTTGAAATAAATGTTTTCCTTATCTCCTAACACAGGCAGTCCCCTTTAAGAATGAATAGGGATCCATTGTAATCCTTTGTAAGCCACATTTCTAAGTTTAGCACTGGAAATATATTTGCCATATAATTGGGGGTTAGGTTCCCAGAATAAAATAAAGGAAATTGAGCTGAGCACATACTATCTCTGTAGAATTCCCAAATTATTGGAAGCTAAATAACATATTTCTAAATAAACCATAGGTCAATGAAGATAATATCACCCAGGTGTTCATAGTGTGTTTAAGATACTATACTCTACTGATAGAGCACCTTATCCACAATTACTGAAAGCCATATAGAAAAATGCTTTTCAGTTTTCATCTTGGAACACCAAGAACACATTTCTCCTGCATCAGCTGGTTATTGCAGGGTTGGAAGGGGATGGACTGTGGCAATGGCCAAGCGGTCTTGGGTGTGCACCAGTAGGAAGGAACAAAGGAAACTACTTCTGGGTACCAGTAATGGATTGATCACCACGTGACATCTGCAGAAAGGGCAACATCTACTGAAAGGGTAGTATCTTAGTGCCCTGAATAATAAAACAAGAAAATTGCCTCCATTAGAACAACTTATGTGTTCAAATAAGGAATATCTAATGAATAGTTCTAACCAGATGCTCCTTATGTTGAAAACTATCTATATAAATCTTCAGGTAATAATTGGGACTGATACTGAAAATAACTGTTGCAGATGCTAAGACCTCTCCACACAAATAGTTTGGGTACTTAAATTTAGTTTAAGATAGTTTGAGATTATCTTTGGGAACTTAAACACCAACTTTATCATATGTACATATGCAATCATCACGCTGTCCATTCCTATACAGATCTCTACTTGCTGGAGAATATATTTTTTTCTTTATATCTAAAATGCTTTAGCACCTTTTCCTAGATACAGCATATTTTCAGAACTCCACAGTTGTTAAGTGTTATCTTCCTACAGTCTAACTTTGTATATTTAAGAATATACTGAGGCCTCAAAAGTCTGAGGAAAGAAGTGCAGATGTTCTTTGCTGGGGTGGTATCTCTTTCACCAATTCATTTTCTTTCTTTCCAGTCCTCAGTAGCCCTGTTAATTTACATGTTATGTTTTAAAGGAATTTCAATATATTTCCTCTCGGCTGGAGATTGGAAGTTGGATATCTAGCACTCTCTGGCAAGAAAGCAAAAGAAATAATGAGAATTAACTATTAGCATGTTATATGTTTAATATAATACTAAAAATGAGACACCCTATTTCTAGACCAAAAGGCAGAATCAATCTTAGAGGTTGTCAATGCAGGTTACAAGGTATTGTACAGGATTTTACAGAAAACACCAGATTTCTAGCCTGTAAGAAAAACCAACCCAGCTCGGTGCCTGTGGCTCAATCGGCTAAGGTGCCAGCCACGTACACCTAAGGTGGCGGGTTCAAATCCCCAGCCCGGGCCCGCCAAACAACAATGATGGCTGCAACCAAAGCTACTTGGGAGGCGGAGGCAGGAGACTCGCTTGAGCTCAGGAGTTGGAGGTTGCTATGGAGCTGTGATGCCATGGCACTCTACCCAGGGGGATAGCTTGAGGCTCCATCTCAAAAAAAAAGAAAAACCAACCCAGATACCAGAAATCATGGCCACCCTCATGGATCCTGAGACAAACTAGGAAAGCACTTTTCTCCTGACCTCTTGTCACCTACACTCCAGAGCATGAAGAACAGTGGAAGGCAGTGTAAAAGCTGTCAGTTAGGCCTGGGAGAGCCTGCACTGGCACTGAGACCAGAACACAAGGAAGTTGGTGCAGACAGGAAGGGGACTAGAGTCAGAGATGCTGCCTGGGACAAACCAGCAGAAGCAATGGAGAGCAAAGACAGCTGAGCAATTAGGAAATCAAAACTAGGAGAGCAGTACGCAGAGACACAAAGTTCTAAAGACTGTATAGAGAAGCTTCACACTGAGTAGGCCCCAGATGTGGGCAGCTGGTGTTCCTATTGCTGCTGGGAAGTAACACATCACTCTTGGAGTCTGATAACACAATCTCCACTCCTTTGGCCACCCTTCCCCCACCCTGCTTTCCCTTCTCTATTTAAATCGGCAAAATAATGGAGGGGAACATACAGCCACAACAGCAGAATGTGGGCAAAAATATTTTAAAAGTGAAGAAGACAGATCTGAGTATTCAGACAAAGATACATAGACTGCTCAGTGGCCCCAGCCCTGTGGAAATTCATTCTTACATGGAATTCTTAAAGCCAAAGAAACAAGCAGTTGGTGAGATAGCATCCCCACAGAACAGAATGAGGCCACCTGCTGCAGAATTTGGCAATTCAAGAGATACGGGGGGAAATGTACCCAAAGCAATGTTCTCTCTTAAAAGATGTAACTGCAGTGTTGCTGTTTTTCCTGTTTTCTGTATTCTATGTTTGGCTGTCAGTGGGAGGCAGTGGGTGTGAGAGGGAGAAGACAGGGCTTTGGAAAGACAAGATAGTTGGCTTAAAAATACTGCTAAAAACTGTGGGGCATGTGGATTTATGTTTCTCTCTGTTTCACTCCTAAAGGGGGCAGAAAGGAAAAGGCTATGTCTGACCCAGGGAGAGGTGGGTTAGATGATGTGGTGCCCAAATCAGAGGGTTTGGCCCATACCTCTCCTTCCACACAGTTAGCATAGTGCTCCTTCAAGGTCTTTATGACCCTATTTTGGACATAAATCACTCTGTGGGCCCAGGGTTGCTCATATCTATGTAGATCTGTAGGGAGCCCACAGCCTCTGACCTAGAAGCAGATGTCCCTGGCCCTCTTAATGGTGAGGCTCTTGCTCATTTTCTACCTTCCCAGACTCTGGGACACTTTACACCTATCTTGGTCCATTCATGCTAGTATAATAAAAATACTCAAGTTTATAATAAAATTTATTCCTCACAGGTCTGGAAGCTAAGAAGTTCATGATCAAGGTGTCGGCAGGTTTGATGTCTAGTGAGGGTCCCACTTCCTGGCTCATATAGATGACATCTTCTTGCAGTATGCCTGTATGGTGGAAGGGACTAATGAGTCCCCTCGGGCCTATTTTTTTATAAGGGCACTGATGTCATTCATGGAGGCTGTACTCTCATGACCTAATAACCTCCTAAAGGCCCAACCTCCTAATACCATCACACTGGGGCTTAGGGTTCAGCATATAAATTTGGGGGAGACACAAACATCCAGACCATACCACTACTTGCCCATGTGTTTACCTTAGCTACCTCACTGGATTTGATACAGACTATGTGGAACAGTGTCTCTCAGTGGCAACACTATTAACATTTTGGGCCAGATAATTTTTTGCTTAGGGGGTATTCATGGGTTAAATTTTGTCCCTCCACCAAAAAAACCACACACACATCGAAGCTCTAACCTCCAGTACCTCAGACTGTGTCCATATTTGAAAATAAAGTTATAGATATAATAAGATGAGAACACACTAGAATAGGGTAGGCTCAAGATGCAGTATGTTCGCATATAAAGATGGCCACATGAAAATACACAGACACACTAAAACCGAGCATGGCGTGATGCAGAAAAAGCCAGAGAACACCACAGCTGTCAGTAAGTCATCAGAAACTAAGAGAGAAGCCTGGAACAGTTGTCCCCTCACAGCCGCCAGAAAGAACCAATCCTGTTGATGCTTCCATCTCAGAGCTGTGAGACAGTACACTTCTGTTGTTTTAATCCATTCAGCCAGTGGTACTTTGTTACAGCAACCCTGAGGAACAAGCATCGGTGCTGCCTTGTGCGCAGTAGGATGCTTAGCAGCCCCCTGGCCTGTAACCACAGGATGCCAATTGCAACCTCTTCCCCAGATGTGATAACCAAAAACATCCCCAGATGCTGCCAAATGTCCCAGTGCAACAAAATTTGTCTTCCAGTTGAGAACCACTGTCTGAGACCATAAGGCCATGAGGAGCCCCATAGAAGGAGAACTTACAAGCCCCAGCTCCCAGTGTTTTCTGATAACCGTCCAGATGTAGGAGCCTCAAGGAGTCATCTAATCCTGTGGTTTCCACAGGATATGGGAAGGTTGGGTGTGGGAGAGGTAGAGAAAGAAGTAGGAAAGAAACACAATACCCAAGTGTACTCTCGGTTACTTGAATCAGGATGGCTGGGTGAGTACTTGGCAGCTGTATATTTTAAAGCTCCCCAGGTGATTCTAATTGTACCTACTACCTTTGGAGCTACTCATCTAAGGGCAGGGCTCAAAGCTTGGGATGACATTCAACACCAGAGAAATCTAGCCTTTTAAAGTGGCTCAGGAGAACTAAGGACTGGGGTATATTTAATGCCTTGTTTAGTAGTTTAAATACAGTAATTATGGTTTATAAAAGTAAAAGCTAGAAATGACCAAAATGTTCAACACTAAGGGAATAGTTCACTACACTGTGGTACATCCACAGATATAATATCATCCAATTACTACAATTATATTTAATATTTAATGACTTAAGGAAATGTTCCCAATGTAAAAAGAAAGATTTATAAGAAGAAAGATGTGTAAGACTTTTGGTAGGAATATACCCTAGTATAGCATTATGGAAAACAGTATGAAGGTTCTTTTAAAAAATTAAAAATATAACTACCATATGATCCAGCAATACCATTACTGCATACACATGCAAAGGAAATGAAAAAAAAAGGAAATGAAATCATTTGGTATTGATTATTAATATTGACCACCTATCTGTTCAACAATGTTTGTTACAGCCCTATTCACAATAGCTTAGATATGGAATCAACCTAATTGTCCATCAAAGGATGAATGGATAAAGAAAATATGGTATGTACACTATTGTATCTATTGTACAATAGATCTCTTGCACTTGTATGAGATCACCTTCTTATAGGTTCTACAATTGAATGTGATCATGTGGTATTTGTCTTTTTGTACCCATTATTCGTAAAGGAATCCTACTCATTCATTAAAAAAAAGAAAATTCTGTCATTTGCAACAACTTGAATGGACCTGGAAGATACTATGTTAAGTAAAATAAGTCAGGTACAACAAGACAAATACCACACAATCTCATTCAAATGCAGAACCAAAGAGAAGGTGAGCTCATACAAGTGGAGAGTAGATTGGTGGTTACCAGAGATAAGGTAGTGGGCTGGGAGGTTTAGGGAGATGTTAATCAAAGGATACAAAATTTCAGTTAGATAGGAAGAATAAGTATAAGAAATCTATTGTACAACATGGTGAGTATAGTTAACAATATATTGTATTCTTCAAAAACACTAAGGGAGTGGATATATCACATTCTCACTACAAAAATGATAACTACATGAGGTAATGCATGCATTTTTTAGTCATCTTTAGTCATTCACAGCATACAAATATTTCAAAACAATACCTTGTACACAAATAAATATTAATACATACAAGTTTATCTCTTGATTTAAAAACGTAAAACAAATGAAAAATAAGTAAGTAAAAGAAATATGTGTGAGATGCCTTAAAAGGGTGAGACTGGGAGGCAGTACCTGTGGCTCAAAGGAGTAGGGCGCTAGCCCCATATGCCAGAGGTGGTGGGTTCAAACCCAGCCCTGGCCAAAAACTCCAAAAAAAAAAAAAAAAAAGGGTGAGACTGGGGGGTGGAAGAGGAGGAATAATTAGCATTTTAATTTACATATATTTGCATTGTTTTACTCGTCATTGCAGTAAACAAGAATTTCTCCAAACTTTGAAAAATACTAGGCTCGGTGCCTGTGGCTCAAGCGGCTAAGGTGCCAGGCACGTACACCAAAGGTGGCGGGTTTGAATCCCCAGCCCGGGCCTGCCAAACAACAATGATGGCTGCAACCAAAAAATGGCCAGGCATTGTGGTGGGTGCCTGTAGTCTCAGCTACTTGGGAGGCGGAGGCAGGAGACTCGCTTGAGTCCAGGAGTTGGAGGTTGCTATGAGCTGTGATGCCATGGCACTCTACCCAGGGGGGTAGCTTGAGACTCCATCTCAAAAAAAAAAAAAAGAAAAATACTAAATAAAAGAAATTTTAAAAGGGAAATATAAGGGTTTAATATATTTTTGTCAGTTGATGGGTAGAAATGTGAGTGCATTTAGAAATACCAATAAATTTCATTGCAAATGAATTTATCTTAGAAACAGGTACATTTCTTAGTTTTAGAAATTCTGAAGACACTAATGCTTCATCAATCATAATAAAATATATAATCACCCTGTATTCCCAATCATAAATTTTACCTTTTTCAGTTTGGACATTATGACATTGCTCATCATAGCTTTGAAGAAACATGATTTTGGTATGACATATATATATGGAAAAAACATCTAATTATAAATAATCACCTATGAAATCCTAGAAATTATTCCCCCAAGGTCCAATGATAACATCACTTACTTATGACCCTGAGTTGTTTTCCTCAGCAGTCAGAAATAAGACACATGTCAAATTTGAAAATACTTAAAAGTGAGACAGGCTCTTGGACTTCAGACAAAGTGGGGCTATAAGTTTTGGTTGAGAGGTTTCCCTATCACCATCATATAAATATCAAAAGCCTCAATGCCCATGGCATAGAATTGACAGCAGCACAGGATGACAGGCAAGGGGTCCATCCGTGTTTCCATGAATGAAACTGACAAGCTGATGTGGATTGAAATGTTTGAGGCCCTTTAAACAAAAATTAGCAAAAAAAAGATGGAGTGATGCAAAGTGAACGTTATGACAGGAGAGATCCAGATGGAGAATAATCATTTTCCCCCTTCCAATCTCACTGTTCACTCTGAGACTGGGCTCTCATCATGGCTTCAGAAGTCTAGTTCACTTATATCTCACTGTCCATCCCCAGGCATACTGTTAAAATCATCACCATCATCCAAGAGAAGTAGCTGTCAAGCACAGGGCTGCCCTGGGGCCTGAGGGGAGTGACTCAACCTGCTCTAGGGGCTGTAATTCCTGATCAGGTCCCCTAGATTGTGGGCAAGCTCTAAAACCATATTGCAGTGTGGGGAGAGAAGGGAAAAGAGAAAGCTTAGCCTCTCCAGCAGCCCTAGGGATATCTGTGCTCATGACTAGGATTAGGGAACATTGCTGAGGCATCAAAAAAAGGAGGATCTCCTGAGTCCAGGAGTCTGAAGCCAGCATTGGGAACATAGAAAGACCCCATCTCTAAAAACATGTTTTTAAAAAGGGTGAATTATGTCCAGAATACTCTGTATACTACATGAAAGTCTTGGAATTTCAGAGCTTACCATCAGTAAAAATGAAATTTGAGAAGTTTCAGCATGAGGTACTAAGGATTAAGTCTTGCTTCTCTATAAAATTAACTTATGTTAATTCCTATCTTTCCAAGGACAGGAAAGAAATGAAGTGTGATAAAGTGATATAATGCTGAGGTCACACCAAGTAAAGGAGTAGCAAGGGCAGGATGGATAAGCCTGGTTATGTTTTTAGAAAGAGGTAACTTTTTTAGCCAACCTTGAAGTCTAAAATGTAAAGCCAAAGAGAATAATCTAGGCAAGGGAATGGCATGGACAAAGGTATAGATTTGGAAGTGGGGAAGGTATGGGAGCCTTGGTAAGGAATTAAGAGAGACATAGTGCCTGGAGTTTCTCCTTCAAGCCATGGCTGGTGATGGAGAAGCTTGCTATGGGAGCACAGCAGAAGTGGCTAATGGGCTGTCCATAGAGAAGTCAGAGACTCCAGCTCTAGTCTTCATCATGGGACAAGCCCCAGACAGTTGCTATCTGGTATGGAAGACAAGGGGAAGGGAGGGAGGGAGGCATAGGAGAGAAAGGACACCTACTTCCTATGTTAAGAATGGGGTTCACTGCACACCCTTCCCAAACAGGGCTGGGTCAAGTGATTTGCTCTAGGGCAGAAGGGACAACACACGTCCACCAAGGACTGTTCACCACACACTGTTGCTCAAGTCCCTGGCCTCTCTGGTACCCTAGGGATCTCACTTTGAAAGTGGGAACAACATGTTCTTCTCATTTCCTTTCCATAGGCGATTAAGTGAAGAGACTCAACCATTGAAACATTCCCTCAGAGCACAGAAGCTATAAGAGATCATAGCATCCCCATACAAGGCTCTTCAAGAAAAGAGCAGAATCCAAATAGGACCACGAGACAGGAAGGGTCATAAGGTTCAGGCTCACATCACATCACTCACCTCATTATCTGGAGCTCTTCAAAGTTCCTACCTAGCTTTCACAGCCAACAGCTATCTCCCATGACCACAGACTGCATCCACAATCCCTAGTCATTACATAATCCCTAGGCAAAAAACATGCATAATTCCATACAAACCCACCTTAAATATTAGAAAAAGAAAATTAAGCAACAGGGTTCTGTGGATGGTGACACAAGGAATAAGTATAAGATGGCTGGGAGATAGGATCTGGCAGGGCATGAATAATTTTACAGAACCCCAAAAAGTAGATGCAAGAGGCACTGAAGACACCCATGCCATGTTGGGTGTCTACACCATCTGGCTCAGGCAGCACAGCTTGCTGTTGAGAGGTCACTGGGTAGGATGCCTATTCTCTCTCATTAGAAGGGCAGATAAAGAAGAGGGTAGGAAGTTCTATGTACAAAGCATCATGCTCTTTTTCTTTTACAACCACTTTTACCCTCAAAGGCTCACCAACCTAAACTTACATAAACATTAGAACAAGGGAGCTTCACTCATTAAATCATTAGCTTTAGTTTTAGAATACGGAAAGTTTCCCAGCTAATCCTACTACACATGGGAATCTGGCCCTCAAACAGAAAAAAAAAGCCCAGGGCATCAAGAGTTCAGTTAAACTCAGAGAGTGGTCAGCACATTCCCTCTCTTGGGAAACTCCTGGTATGGGCCAATGTCATCAATCTCTTCTATATCTTAGCTCCTCTTTTCTGAGTGTGTTCCAGACATGATCTCATCCACTGTCACCACATCCCCTGAATCATAATGATGATAATTTACATTTGCTCTTGCTTCAGGTTTGAAGTGCTTTGAGTACATCATCTTACTGAATGCCTACTTCAATCACAAAAGGACAGACATTATTCCCATTCAATGGATGTAGAAACTGGGGCTTGGCAAGGTAAGGTGAACTGTTCGTACAAGTAAGATTGCTCTGGGCCTCTCACCCAGGTGTTCCAATCCCTATATCCTTTTCAGTGGATCTTATTGCCTCCCACAGGGAAGAAGGCAGGAGGAATCCTTAACTCCCATTTTGTTGAAGGGGAGATTGTGGCACTAATCTTTCAAGTTGTCTTCATGTAAGGCATAGAGTAAGGAAAGGGAGACTCTAGGCAACTGTCTGGACTGGGTCATTTGGTGCCACACAATGTGGCACCTGAAGCCATGATGGAATGTAATTTCTTAGAGTAAATCACAAACTTTATAATCTTTTCATGCTTATATTTTATTGATATGTAAGAGCTGTACATATTTTGGGGATCCATGTGATATTTTGATATCTTATGCAGTGTGTAATGATCAAATCAGGGTAATTTAGATGTTCAAACCTTGAATGTTTCTAACTTTATAAGCCTGTAAACTTTCTATAGTGATAGCTATAGTAGGTGACTCAGATCCAAGATCTGTATCCAAATAATCCTCTCCTTTTTGGCTGTATTTTTTTTTTTTCAGCAGATGAGACTGACCATGGAAATTCCCAAGATATTACAGAGCCCCACATTTTAGGCATAATCAAAACCTCACGAAGAAGAAGAAAAATGAAACATGTCCATCTCCTGGATTGCAGTTCCCTTCTTACCCTCTCCTTTCACCTCTTTCTCTCATTATATTTTCAAACTTTAGGCTGGTGATGGACCATAGTCCACCGGAACTATTTCAATCCATATTTGGCATCACCAAGACTCAGATACATTGTAGGAAATAACCTACAGTGTGAAGCATCATGGTGACATGTAATTACAGCTGAAGTTGCCAATATTTTGTTTCATTGGCTCCTAGATTGTAACTGGACAGCTGCATCAATATCTGTTTAAACCCAAAGGGCAGTGCCTTGGACTAGCTGGGCATATGCCTTGCATATTCCAAGACAAATAAAGGCACCAATCTTCATGGTCTTGGATGTCCCCTGGTACCTTCAGGAGGCCATAATAATTCAGCTCCCGCTGTCCCAAATATGAGTACCCTTTTAGGGGGAATAACTCAGATGCAATGATTTGTTCCTGTCAGAACTTGGCAGTGGACTTTCTCCTGTTAAAAATTTATTCCAAACTAAATTGGTTCATGAAATTGCCTCTAGTTGCTTATTGGCAGAGAAAAAAGGTAGATCTTCCTGGTGGGTTGCTCTTGTTGGTAATGTATGTTTATGTTTTGATTTCCGTATTAATATACTGCCTGAAGCCCTCCCCCTGGGGATCTTTGGTCCTGGTTCCCTGTCCTCATTGCCTGCACCAACTGCTTCATCTACCTACACATTCTCAAAGACCTTACATGGCTCTCAGCCCCCACATCCTGATTTGCCCCCATTACCCTGAATGCCACAGCCCTAAAGTACTTGTCTCATGGAGGTCTTAGAAAACACTGCCCCCCACCCCCTCTGAACTCACACCTGCACCAGGGAGGGCCAGGGGCTGTAGCAGAAGAAGAGAAGAAGTAGGAGGAGGAGGCAGGGAGGAGGAAAGAGGCTACAAATGTTACTATTCTTAAACTCTCCCTACCCCAGCGAGTTTTATGGACTCAGAAGGTCCTCATAGCCTGTAATATATACACCTCTGAGGAACAGGAAGGGCTTGGGAAGGTGCTTACAAATTGTCCTTCTCTGAAGCTTTCTCTCGGGAAGAAGTTCTGAATGCTTGGCTTAAACCCAGCCTTCTGTTTTCAGTGTCAATTTTCCTTCTCCATACACACTCATAAATGTACCTGATTTTCTTTCTTTCTTTTTTTTTTGAGACAGAGTCTCACTGTGTGGCACTAGGTAGAGTGCTGTAGCATCATAGCTCACAGCAACCTCTAACTCTGGGCTTAAATGCCAGAGCCTCCCAAGTAGCTGGGACTACAGGCACCCGCCACAACACCCAGCTATTTTTTTGGTTGCAGTAGTCATTGTTGTTTAGCAGGCCCAGGCCGGGTTTGAATTCTCCAGCCTCAGAGTATGTGGCTGGCTCCCTAATCACTTAGATACCAGTGCCAAGTCACTGTACCTGATTTTAACAGCCTATAAGTTCCTAGGATCAGAGAAAGAATACAAAGTCTTGACATTAAGCATGGCACTTGCAAAGAAAAATAACACTGTAGATATGTATCTATAGATACATGGCTAAATGGGGAAAACTGGTAAACATACTCATAGAAGGTAGGACAATTAAGTTGGCGAACTCATACTAGAAGTAGTGCTATATACTCATTGCTTAATATCACTATGGTCACCTTCAAAATACGCTCTTTGACCATCTGGTGACCATAGTGATATTCTGCAATGAGGTATGTAGCACTTTTTGAAGCAGGAGTTCACAAACTTAATTTTCAGACATTCCTATGATGACAGCTCTGAAGGCCATTCCAGAAAAAGAGTTCCAAAATTACTTTGAAGAGTGGATTAGACACTGGCATCAGGGCACAGCTTCCCTGGGGGAGTACTTCAAGGGTGACTTCAGTGACATTCAGCAATGAGGTATGTGACACTTTCTAGGATGAGTTTGGATAATTTAATTTTCAACCTTGTATACATATCAATAAAGGAATAGCTGGGAGGATAAACAAGTATTAGCAACTATTAGACAGTTAGACAACTGAGTGGGTAGATTATTTTTGTTCCTGTTTTTCTTGTCTGTATGTTTTATATTGAAAAATACATAACTTTGTAATTAAAAATAAAAAAGATAAATAAAAATAAAATAGAAGTTTCCTTTAAAAAAAATCAAAAGGAAGGCTCAATAAGCCCAGTGCTTTTCAGTTCCTTTAAGTGTGAGTATGCTAGAAATATGGGCTCTAAGGTCAGCCTGTCTGGATTCAGATCTTGCTTCTTCCTTTTTAACAATCTTCTTTAAGCCTGATTATTCATCTGGACTTGAACCCTTGAGCTCAGGCAATCCACCTGTCTCAGCCTCCCAGGGTACTAGGATTATAGGCATGAGCCACTGTGCCTGGCCATTCATCTGGAAGATATTAACACCAACTCTATGGAGTTGTTTCAAGGATTATATGACATACACCTTATGAAGTTATGTTTTCAATAAATGGCAACTATCACTTATTTTTTCCAAATCTCTTTATTCAGGCAAAATGGTTTTGTTGTGGAATTTGCATACATTCCCCCTATAAGTAGATTCATCCCGTGCTTGCTCTTACTTTCAACATAGACAAATGCTGGCTTCTTCGGCAGCAAGCACACTCCTGAGCTTGTCCTGCTCACAATGTGTCATAGAAATGAAGGAGAGCAGAAAAAGAAGGACATTTATTCTGTTTCTCTTAATCTGAGCAGGTTGACCTGTGTTGAAATTAATTATTGGAAGACAAGATAATAAATGGTTGGCTTTCAGAATCAATACTGGGCAGAGGAGAAAGCTCTCCTCTGGAACAGCGCTTCCTGTTTCCTTTAGAAACTGTGCCAATGCTCCCTGAGAGACAGTAACTTTATTCTTCCCATCAGCATGTTACTCTCACTGTGCAAGCTAAGTAATTGCCATTTTGTGTAACTCTAGTGATTACACACTGAGCATCCCTCTGAGGAGGGCCACTAAGGCACAGACTCCTCCAGAAGGGGGAATCTGCTCCCACTTTGTTCAAAGACTCTCTGTCCTTCCTCATCCCTTTTCTGAGGCCCCATGACTCAATTCCAGCCCAGTTACAGAAATCCAATGTAATCACACATCTCATCGACAGACTGGTCTTCCATGTCAGATTCCACTAGGAGCCAACCGAGCCATGCCCTGGTGCCCAGTTTTAACAACTATAATTTGGTCCTGTTCCTAGGAGCCAGGCATTTTCTTTTCTGATGCCCTATGAATCCTGCCTCTGAAATGTAGCCCAGTGCCAGTGACACAGCCCTGCTTGCTGTAAAGAGCCTACCCTCTGCAAGCTGCCCATCCTCTATCTGCCTTGGACCTCTGAATACCATTGGCTCCCAGATGCAGAACCCACTATTACTCTGTTGTCTTTCTTTGGTTTTGAACTGGTTGAATAGGGTGAGCATCTCTTCCATAATACTTGCATAATGCTGGTCAGTGTCAGTAGCTGAACTGGCCTTCTCAAAGCATAAGCCTACTGTCTCATGCATAGATAAGCAGACCAATACCAAGATGAATCTTGAGAGAGACAGCATAGTACTTGAATAACAGTATGAAAGGGAGTGAAGCTTAGATATATTCCATCACCAGCCACTGGCACTACTATGGCTACCATTTGCTCCCACCAAGGCTGCCATTTATTGCCTCCTATGAATAAGTTCTCTAGTAGGTACTTTCCACATCTTTTCTTTTCTTTTTCTTTCTTTCTTTTCTTCCTTTTTTCTCTCCTTCTCTCCCTAATTCATTTCTTCCTTCTTCCCCATCCATTCTTTCTTTTTTTTTTTTGTATTCATTCTGTGAGTTTATTTATTTTTATTAAATCATAGCTGTGTACATTAATACTATCATGGGGTACAGAGTGCTGTTTCTATATACAATTTGAAATACTTTCATCCAACTGGTCAACATAGCCTTCATGCCATTTTCTTAGTTATTGTGTTAAGACATTTATATTCTACATTTAGAGAGATTCACATGTACCCTTATAGGATGAATCATAGGTGTTATCCCACCAATCATCCTCCCTCCACCCATCCTCCCCCCTCCCCTCCCCTCCCTCTCCCCTTTCCCCATATTCTTGGGCTAAAATTGGGTTATAGTTTTCCTATGAAAGTTATAAATTAGTTTCATAGTAGGGGTGAGTATATTGATACTTTTTCTTCCATTCTTGAGATACTTTGCTAAGAAGAATATTTTCCAGCTCCATTTTTTCTTTTCTTTCTTTCCTCCTTTCTTCTCTCTCTCTCTCTCCTTCC